>JAWWEW010000023.1:16794895-16858506 GCA_035583185.1 Anabacerthia variegaticeps
CTCCTGCTGCCGGCCGGCGGACGGGCGCTGCGCGACGGGGACTGCGAGGGTGAGTGCGGACGGGCCCGCGCCGCGCCCACGGCGGGGGAGGCCGCTCCTCGCTGCCGCCGCCGCCGCCTCCCGCAGCCCGGCCCGCCCGCCCGTGCGAGAGGCCGGGACGCGGAGCAGCCTCGGGGCTGTGACTACCCCGAGTGACAGCCCGCCCGCTGGGGCCGGGCCGGACCGGGCCGGCGGTGCCTCCCGCGGCAGGGAAAGTCTCCGAAGTGTGGCCAGGGGCGGTGCTCCCGGTCCCGGTGCCGTGCCCGGTGCTCCCGGTGCCGTGCCCGGTGCGGCCCGCGGGGCAGGCGGGGCGGGGCTGCCGGCCGTGCCCCCCGTGCCGGGACGGGACCTTCCCCCCGGGGGTGCTCGCTCTGCCCAGAAGTTGTGGGTCCCTCCCGGTGGGTCAGTGTTAGCGCGGAGCCCCCGGGGAAAGGGGAGCGCCCCCGGGACAGCGGGCCGGGAGATGGGCGCTGTGGGAGCTCGGTAGCCGCGGGCAGCGCTGTGGGCAGAGTGACGGTGACGGGCGGGGAGCAGAACGCCAGAGCGGTTACTCACCGGACCCATCGCAGCTCACCCACCGCCTCCTGGAGTGCTCCGAGTCCCCTCGGTGCGCGCAGCCCGGAGCCGTGAGCAGCTGATCCAAATCAGACCGGGCTCTTCGTGTAACCACCGAAATACAAACGCCTCGGGGTGGAACCTCTGGACCTACACGGCACATTAAACTCATCTTGCGCGGTGAACTGAGCATTCCCCAGGTGAACCAAGAGGAGCTTGAGGTGGGGCCATCGTAACTGGTTGGGAGTTTGGGGTACTGATACCCCTCCTCTTTATAGGGAGAGCAGCAGCAGTAAGACAGGAGGGGAGGGTACTCAGTAAATCAAAACTTCCAGCTGCTGTCCCAGCACTAGGTTGGAAACTTGTTTCTGCTGTACTGTGGCCACTGCTGCCACTGCCTGCAGCATATTCTTCCCAAGGTTTTCACTTCCCAGCAGTGCATAATGGACATCAGTGTGTGTCTGTGCCAAGGAACAGGCTGGTGTGAGGTAAATGAGGGTGCTGTTTGTATACAAATAATGTTTTCCTAACTGGCCCAGTTTATATTTCTAGTTTTAGTATAATGAGAGTAAGTTTCTACTTAGTTCCGTGGTGGCCATTTCCTGTACTGCCGGATTCCTGTGCTTCAGAGTTCCATGTGTTCAGAGTTGAATACAAGTTGCTAATGACAATAACATTTGCCAGTCTCTTCCTGTGTTGTGGTAAACAAATCCCGTAAAAGACATACCTGCTCCCTAGAGGAAGGTTGGTGCCTGGCACTTGCCTTACACCGGGTCCTGCTGCAGGAATTGGTGGCGCCACAGGGCACTCGGTCCAGGTGATGCTGATGTCCACAGGCGAGTTGTGAACAGCAGGATGACCGGAATCGGACACTCAGGGTGTCCCTCAATCACCCTGCTGCATGGATCCCACAGGCTGTCTGCCCTCCTGCCCAGCACACACAGGGCTGCTGTGCTTTGGAGTGTCTGTGGAGCGACTGCTGATGGGAAGGAATGACTGAGTACAGACCTTCCCACAGGCAGAACCTGGAACTGTCCCGTGAGCTGCTGCTGCTGATGCACTTGTGGAAGTTGCATTATCTTTAAAACTGTTCGCTCTTTCCATCTGAAACCGCGTCAGAAGCTTGTGGGAATGAAGAGAAGAGAAACGTGCCATGAGGACACAGTGCTGGATCACATAATTCCTTTTTCTCTTGGAAGTAATTTCAGCTGAGCCAGCTGGGTAATCAGTGATACTGTGTTACTGAAATCAGCATGCGGGGAGTCTACAGGATTATGTACAGAGTTGGTTTTCTGTCAACACTGGGTTTGAAGACAATTGCCCGGATTTGGTTTCTCAGATTGCCACAAGCCCACCAAAAATATCAGGGTTTGTTATTGATTCACATGTGCTCTGAAAGATACTCTGAAACATGGGTGACGTCACTGACTTACAATGCAGCTTCTAAAAGTTCTGTTCTCCAAATCCCTTATTCCATTTCCCTACAAGTGTCCTCTAAGCGCTGCCATGAGATTACTGCATTGGCCAATAACTCCATCCATCTTCCCTTCCAGTGTGTGTCACGTTCCTGGGAAGGTTCTACCAGAGTCTAAAGGACAATGATGTTGAGTTCACACCTTCCAGTATTGAAAAGGAGCTCCTGAAATCCTGCAAAGAAGCAAAAGGCAAAGAGAACCGCCTGGTAAGTAGTGGGAGTTGCCTCCTGAGGGAGAAAGCTGTAGGATACTTGGCAAATGAGGGAAAGCTGATGCGTCTGGGTTCATATGATATAGCTTCCCAGGGGCTGTTCTTCCTGGCTGTGTGGCCAAATTGGTCCTGTATTTTTCATAAGAGGACTTGAGGAGTTTGACCTCTTCACCTTAAAAAAAGCCCCAAAAAACCCCCTCAACCTGTCAACAGACATTGGACTGGCTGGCCTTGTGTCTCCCTGTTACTGAAGCAATGGGGATTACAAAGCTTTTATTTGCTGTAGGGCTTCCCTGTCCCTTAAATGGTATTTGGGGTGCTATATAAGCTGTTAAAATATTTATGTTCTTTGGCTGTTTAGCTGCAAACTAAATAAAGGAAAACCAAATTGCCCTAACTAAAAACTGAAGGCAGTCTGTGAATGAAGAGCCCCAGGGAACAGGCCCTGAACTAGAAACAACATCATCCATGCAAAAGGGGAACACTTCAGAGAGTCTTTTCTCCTTGAAGGAAGACCTTATTCTTAATGCAGTTTAGTTTTTATAAAGTTGAGAAACAAGAGAACCGTCTCAGCAGCTGTAAAAGCAGTGAGATGGAAAAGACCTGCTCAGATTCAGAGTTAGGCTCCTTCTGCCTGTCTGTAGCAGCCACTTGGAGAGGTTCTGTAACAGTAAACATCCAGCTGCCAAAAACAGGGAGGAGAGGGAAAGCAAACTTCTGTTACAAGCAATTTTCCATGCATCCCATCATTCTTGTCTTCCCTCTAGTGCTATTACATTGGGGCCACAAGTGATGCAGCTACCAAAATCATTAACGAGGTATCAAAGCCCATGAGTCATCACATCCCTGTGGAAAAGATCTGTGAGAAGCTAAAGAAGAAAGACAGTCAGATCTGTGAACTAAAATACGGTGAGTTGCCAGCACAAGGGGAAATGCCCATGCTTTTCTGGGGTGTGGATCACTGGGGTCAAAGCAGCATGCTGAAACTACTCACCCTGTAGTTCTCTAGCCTAGTTAGGTTGCACAATGTGCGTTGCTCTCCATGAATATCCTTGAGAGTTTTATGGAGGTGCTCGGATAAGATTGCTGACTGCTAATCCTTCTTAGCTTCTGCAGGGGGCTCTGAACTGCCCTGAAGTAACTAACTCCCAGGTGTATCAGCACTCCTGTGCTCACACTGCTGTTTGGAATATCATGTTTGGAAGGGTGTGCAGTGCAGCCTGTCCTGGGAGCAGGCAGGGCTGTCACTGTGGCCGGGACTCGAGCCCTTGGGTGAGCTCTGCAGTCCCAGCTGCTCTCCTGTTTCCAGCAGCAGGGTGATAAATGCTGCTTTCTCACCTCCCCTGGTGTCTGCTCACAGCTTTCCACACTATTTCTCACCACCTTCCTTGAACTCTCACATTCCTAGATGGCTTCTTTTCCTGAAAAGCTAGTATGAAGAGCAGGCATGGAAATGCCTCCTGCTGCTTTGCTGTATCTCTGCCCTTACATCCCCCAGCGACACCCCTTGGATTGGGTGTCTTTATACTTCTCACTTCTGCTAATGTCCTGCTGCTTCCTAAAAAGCTTTTTTGTTGTTGGTTGCTTCATCTTTCCTCTGAAATCACTGCTACCCTTCATTTATCCAGTGGAAGAGACATGTTGCTGCTCGTGTAATAAAGGGGCTTTCAGGGCTCCTGTGGAAGACCTAATCTGCAACCAAGCAATCTGACTTCTGATAAGGACTTGTAGCATTAAGAGCTGTATGGGCTGTCCAAAGCCTGACTCAGGCGTTACCCCCACCCCGGGCACCGCTGTGGCCGCGGGTGCCCGGCGTGTCTGAGCGCGGCTTGCTCTCCCCGCAGACAAGCAGATCGACCTGAGCACCGCCGACCTGCGCAAGCTGCGCGTCAAGGAGCTGCGGCGGATCCTGGACGACTGGGGCGAGGTGTGCAAGGGCTGCGCCGAGAAGTCCGACTTCATCCGCAGGATCCACGAACTGATGCCCAAGTACGCGCCGAGGGCGGCCGGCGCCCGGGCGGACCTGTGAGCGGAGACCCCGCGGCTGCCGGGGCCGGCCCCGAGGGGGCCCCGGGGCTCGGGCGCGTCTCGGAGGGGCGATCCCGGGGCTCGGCCCCGACGGGACTCTGAGGGGCGACCCCGGCCCCGCGCTTTGTACGGGACGTTCATTAAAGTTCGCCGGTGTGTACCGGGCGGAGCCGTGCCGTGTGACGTGATTGCGGGACACACACGCAGCGCCCCCGCCGGATCCCGCCGTTCCTTCATTCCCCCTCACTCCCCCCAATTCCCCCTCATTCCCCGCCGCCATTCCCGCCCCGCGCCCCCGCCGCCCGCCGGGGGGGGGGGGGGGGGGGGGGAAGGAGGGGGGGACCCCATGAGGGAAGTGGGCGTGGCCTTGTCCCGAGCCCTGATTGGCTGCTCGGCCGTCGCGCGCGGGCGGCGGGAAGCGCCGCGTGACGTCAGGGCGCCGTGACGCGATGCTGCGGCGCGGGGCGATGACGTAGAGCCCGCGCGGCGCGGCGGCCGGAGCCGCCTTCGCTGCCTTTTGTCCAAGATGGCGGCGGCCGCCGCGGGCGCCTCCTGAGCTGCGGGCCCGGCGCGATGAAGCGCGGCAGCGACCGCGACCAGAGCCCGCCCGGCGCCGCGGGCGGCCGCACCGCCAACGCCGCCAAGCGGCCCCGCGACCGCGACCGCGAGAGCAGCAGCCGGCGCGGCCCGCATCGCAGCTCGGGCGCCTCCCGCAGCAGCCGGGACAAGTCCACGCCCGGCGGCGGCGGCGGAGGCGGCGGCACCACCGCCGCCACCACGAGCAGCGGCAGCAGCGGCAGCACCGGCGGAGGCGGCTCCAGCTCCCGCAGCCACCGCGGCGATGAGCGCGCCTGCGGCGGCGGCGGCGGCGACTCGAACCACCGCCCGGCGGGGAGCGGCTCGGCCTCGGGCGCCCGCGGCGGCAGCCAGGCCGCCCCCTCGTCCTCCTCCTCCTCCTCCTCCTCCTCGTCCCGCGCGCTCGGCGTGCCCAAGGCCAAGGCGCTGCCGGGCGCCGTGGTGGCCCCGTCGCTGCTGCTGGCCGGGCCGCCGCCGGGCGCCGCGCCCTCGCTGCTGCTGGCGCCGCTCGGGGGCTCGGCCGGGCTGGCCGGGGAGCCGCCCGGCTCCTGCGAGTACAAGACGCTGCTGGTGAGCGGGCTGAGCGCGGCCCTGCCCGACCAGCTGCTGGAGGACGGGCTGTTCCGCCTCTTCCAGCGCTTCGCGGGCGGGGGCGCCGGGGACATCAGCGTGAAGCTCTCGCACACGCCCGAGCTCGGCCGCGTCGCCTACGTCAACTTCCGACACCCCGGGGATGCCCGCGACGCCCGCCGGCACGCCCGCGCCCGCCAGCTGCTGCTCTACGACCGCCCGCTCAAGGTGGAGCCCGTGTACCTGCGCGGGGGCCGCCGCAGCCGCACGCCGCCCCCCGCGCCCTCCCCGGAGCCGCTGGGCTACCTGCCGCCCCTGCACGGCGCCTACCAGTACAAGCAGCGCTCGCTGTCGCCGGTCACCAGCCCCTTGCTGCGGGAGCCGCGGCCCCGCCATGCTCACGCCGCCGCCGCCGCCTTCGCGCTGGAAGCCGCGGCCATCGGGCTGTCCCGGGAGCGGGAGCGGGCCCTGGATTACTACGGGCTGTACGACGAGCGCGGCCGCCCCTACAGCTACCCCATCGTGGCCGAGGAAGACCTGATGCCCGAGGATGACCAGAGGGCCACCCGCAACCTCTTCATCGGCAACCTGGACCACAACGTGTCGGAGGTGGAGCTGCGCCGCGCCTTCGAGAAGTACGGCATCATCGAGGAGGTGGTCATCAAGCGCCCCGCGCGCGGCCAGGGCGGCGCCTACGCCTTCCTCAAGTTCCAGAACCTGGACATGGCGCACCGCGCCAAGGTGGCCATGTCGGGCCGCGTCGTGGGTAGGAACCCCATCAAAATCGGCTACGGGAAAGCCAACCCCACCACCCGGCTGTGGGTGGGGGGCCTGGGCCCCAGCACGTCCCTGGCCGCCCTGGCCAGGGAGTTCGACCGTTTCGGCAGCATCAGGACTATTGACTACGTGAAGGGCGACAGCTTCGCCTACATCCAGTACGAGAGCCTGGACGCTGCCCAGGCCGCCTGCGCGCAGATGAGGGGCTTCCCCCTGGGCGGCCCGGAGAGGAGACTCCGAGTGGATTTTGCCAAAGCAGAAGAGACGAGATACCCGCAGCAGTACCAGCCCGCGCCGCTCCCCGTGCACTACGAGCTGCTGGCTGACGGGTACAGCCGGCACCGCAGCCTGGAGCAAGACTTGAGGGTGCGGGATAGGACTCCTCCGCACCTCCTGTACTCGGACAGAGACAGGAGCTTTGTGGAGGCAGACTGGGCCAGCCCTGCCAAAAACGCCGAACGCAGGAACAACCTGGAGAGCTACAGCCGGTCCGTGCGCAGCCGGAGCGGGGAGCGCTGGGGCAGCGACGGCGACCGCAGCGTGCCCAAACCGTGGGAAGAGAGGCGCAAGCGCCGCAGCCTTTCCAGTGACCGCGGGAGGACTACTCACTCGCCTTACGAGGACAGAAGCAGGACAAAGGCCAGTGGGCCAGCTCTAGACCGCAGCCCTGACAGGGCTCGCAAGGAGAACCACACTACAGAACCCGGGGCCGAGAGAGAGCAGAGCAACTCCCTCCAGAACAATCGCCACGCGGCTGAGGAGAAGCCCCATCGCGAGCCATCCGATGCTCCCCAGCCCAAAAAAAGGGACAGCGAACGCAATCATCGAACTGGTGAATCGGAATCAAAAACTCACGAGGAGCCAAAATCCGAGACCAAAAAGCTAAAGAATTTATCAGAATACGCTCAGACACTTCAACTTGCTTGGAATGGGCTTCTTGTGCTAAAAAACAGCTGCTTCCCCACCTCTATGCACATCCTGGAGGGAGACCTGGGTGTCATCAACGGACTCCTCAAAGACCATTCATCCGGCGGGAAGTTGACGCAGCTCAAAATCGCTCAGAGACTTCGGCTGGACCAGCCCAAGCTGGACGAAGTGACCCGCCGCATCAAACAAGGCAGCCCCAACGGCTACGCCGTGCTCCTGGCCACCCAGTCCGCCCCGGCAGGGGCAGGGGCCGAGGGGACCTTCCCTGCTGTGGAGCCTGGCTTGCAGCGACGGCTTCTCAGGAATCTGGTCTCCTACTTGAAACAGAAGCAGGCTGCTGGGGTTATCAGCCTGCCCGTGGGAGGGGCGAAGGGCAGGGACAGCACAGGCATGCTTTACGCGTTCCCTCCTTGCGAGTTCTCTCAGCAGTACCTCCAGTCAGCACTAAGGACATTGGGGAAGTTAGAAGAAGAACATATGGTGATAGTTATAGTCAAAGACACTGCCTAGCCCACACTGTCTTTTCAAATTCCATGTTTTCTTTGTGTGTCACACAACCCAGTTGTTTTTAAGGCTGATCATTTTGGTGGAGGCTCAAAACACCTCGGCCAAAGTGGTAAGATTTTTAGTTTCTAATTAATTTTAATACCTATAATATCTATTAAAATTTTAAATAGAGCCCATTTTATTCGTTTTTAATATGTGACACTGTCCGCTGTTGTTCTGTATTTTTATTTTTTAACTGTATGAAAAGTTGTCAGTAAAGCCTTGTTCACTGATGGATTTCTAAACTTGTGCAGTATCCGAATTCTTACGGCCCAGGAAGGGCCAGTTCCCTGTGCAGGAGCATCCAGGTGAGGCCCCAGCTTGGTTCAGTTTCTCAGACCCCAGCCTTCTGCACCTCCTTTATCTTTATATGTGTCCCTCAAGGTGGGAGGGGGGAGTTCTTTGTGCTGCATGAGAGACTCAAAGGTGGGTTCTCTTATTTTTTTCTGTCCTGTTTGCTTTTTATTTCATAAATATGAGTCTGGATGCATTCCTGGTGAGTCTTTGTTTGAGGACAGAAGCTTCCCAGGATGCCAGCTACCAAGGAAGCAAATCCTGATCCAGAGTAGAAGTGGTTTTTATGCACAACAAAAAATTACAGTTGATACTGGGCAAAAAGTTTGCTAATAAGGAGTCAACTCCGTATTCAAGTTGGTGAGGTTCGAGAGCACCCAGTACATCTCAGCCATAGAAGTTCTTGGATAAAACAAAAAGGTTTGATGTTCCTGTTTTTCATAAAAGGAAAAAAAAACAAGCAGGAGGAAAAAAACCAGTGATTTAAGGGGGAACCTTCTTGGGCCCGTGTTAGATGTGGACAGGCAAAAGGCACAAGGTGTTTGGTGAACTGGAGGTGTCCATTTGCATAGTCCATCGTGTTGCACTACCTGAAATCCTTAATTGAAAAATGGCGGGTTTTTTTCATTTTATTTTTTTGTGCTAAAGTTGAAGCTTGTTTGCAGGCTTGCAGAAAAAGAGAGAATCATGTCTGGCTATCTGAGAAGGTGTTATGTTACTGCAGGTGACCTGTGACTGTAGGAACCACTGGAGATCAAAATTTAAGATCTGAATGGGGTGGGTCCATCACCTTTGCTGCCTGTGGTACGAGGCTGTTGTTAGGAGAGGCCAGGACCTCTGCACCTCTGAGTGCTCAGCAATGTAAGGATGTGGTAACGAGTCCAAATTGGAGTTAAAATCCACACTCTTCGGTTTGGGGATATTTTTATTTTTTAAAATTATTTAGATTTTAGGAGGCTTACAGAAAATTGTGTAGGATTAAAAACACTAAGGTTTCCTTAAATTTGCAGGTGTTTTTTTTTTTTTGTTTTGGTGGTAAGCAAGTGAATGAAATCCTGGAGAACCAGAGTCTGTCTTGCACCAATCTCTGTGACCCAGCAACTCACTTGCTGATGGCTGCCAAAGGCCCTTCTGAAACTGCTCTCAGGTATGACTGGTGTCAAAACCTATTTAGCAGGGAGCATAAGTCAGTCTAATGATGCTTTTATTTTTCCATTTTTTAACCCTGCAGTGTCACAGTAGGGACATCATCAGCTGATGAGGTGTGATGCAGTTGCTTAATTTAATAATGTGTTGATATCAACAAGTGTGGGTTGGTTTGTTCGGTTTTGGCTTGGTTTTTTTTTTAACATTCAATACTGTGATTATATTAAAAGTAAATCTAACGAGTTAGTATGATCAGGAGGGGGTTTGCATTTCACTTGATGCATCTTCTGTACCCCAGAAAATGTTCATTCTGCCCAAAAGGGCCCGAGTGCAGCTCGGAGGCCACAGCGGGTGCTGTCCATGGGGTGCAGGCACAGGTCAGTGAGAGGTGAGCTGGCTGCTCTGCTGGGAGCAGCAGGGACCTGGGAAAGCTGTGGGGGCAGAGGAGCAACTCCAGTGCTCCCAGCAGCCAGGCTGTGCCCCCAGGCTGGCTGCACTGGTGGCACTGGGTGGTGCAGTGGGGCTGGGCTGCCCCGGCTTTACACGGTTACAGGGACACCGACCTTAACCTCGTGCCCGAGTCCCCGATGCTGTTGTATCGTAGACAGTGCCAAATGTCAACAATTGTAACCGTTAAGTGTTATCTGAAACCAAGTGCTATTAAATACCCCTCATGGCCGAGTCCTAGAGTGATTAGAGCCTTTTGTCGAGTACCCTGCGCGGTGGGGATGTCCTGCAGCCCGAGGAGCAGCGAGTGGTGGGGTCACAGCACTGCCTGCCTTGGCGGTGGCACGGAGCTGTAGCTCCTGCTGCTGTGGCCTGGCCTGGAGTGTGTCTGTGCGTGTGTTATGGCGTGGGAATGTGAGGAACTGAAAGGGGAAAAAAAAAAGCTGCAACCGCTTGCTGGGAGCAGCCTGAAATCCCCCATCTCCCACTTCCTTGTGAAATCAGTAAATAGCTACTTTAGCGTTATTGGGAAGACAAACCTCGTTGTGCTGTGGGTTGGGTAAGATTTTAAATGATGGGATTTCTGTTCCCAGAGAGGTGGCTGATGATTGCAAGCGTGTGTGCGTGGACCAACAGATTTCCCTCCTACCAACAAATTAACAGGTGTGAAAGGAGAAGTCAGAGAGTTAAGGAGAAACACCTGGGAGAGAAGCAGCATCATCCCTCTGAGGGGATGACCTGAGCCTTCCCTACTCCCTGGCATGCAAGGGAGCCACAGCATCTCTGGAACAGATGGTGCAAAGGCCAAAGGTCCCATCCTGTAGTCATGTCCTCCATCCCATTTGCATCCAGGCTGGTCCAAGGGAAACAGACCTAAAAAGGCTTGACAATTACAGCAAAATAACAGTACATCTGCATCTTACAACATCAAAGACTTGTCCCTTAAAGTGGGAATGGGCTGCAGTTCTGGGGAGAAGATCCAGAATGGGTGGGCTGGGAGGCCTGAGACCCTCAGTGGTGCTGGAAGACGTCAGGTATAACAGTGCTGGGAGGTGTTCTGGGAGGTGGGTGTGCCTTTCAGCCCGGTACAGCAGGGGCTGTGAGCGAATCACAGCAGGGTAGTGGTCTGGGCTCTTTGAGGGTGACCTGAAATTGAAGTGGGACCAGGGTGTGAGATGGTGGGTTGGCTGGTCTGAGAGCATTGGTGCTTACACTGAGCTACTCCAGCTTTTATTTTAAATATGAATTCAGCAAACATTTGGTCTTTATCGGTTGCTGGCTGTCTTTACTACAAGAGGAATGAGGGCTATGCCCAGTGGTGATTAGTCCATCACACCTCAGTGATCACCCTTTGCTAACACAGCCCCGAGGTTTGTACCCTGCTCTCCCAGGGACACGCTGCTCCCTCCCAGGGTGCTGGCACGGCCTGTGTTCCACGGGCTGTGCTCCACAGAAGGTGCTGCTGCACCAAATGGGCTGAGCAGTTCCTCGGAGTCCGGTCCCAGAGCAAGGGGCACCACCCTGACAGGAGGGCACAGGCTGTGCTGGGCTCGTCTCTGCTCACAGCGTGTGAGGAAACACAGCACCCTTCCTGCGGGGGCTCCTCTCTGGTGCAGAGAGGTAGGTGGGTGTCTTAGCCAGCTGGCAGGACATTTAAATCTCCTTCCACCCCCTAAGCCAGGGCCTGGAACAGCTGCAAAGGAGACATACTGTATGGCATCACGTCAGCCACGTGTGTGTGTATTCCAGAAGATTATAGGACTTTTTCCAAGCACTGTGCTTTTAAATAAATTAAATCATGATGTCAGGGGAAGAGGTGATTTTCCAAACGCTGCGATTTTCTCCCCATCCCAAGTAACTGCAGAATTATTATGGCCTTAAAAAAACCAAACAAATCCCTGCTAGTCTGCAATTCTGAATCCTGATTTGCACCCAGGCTGTTACAGTCTCCTGTTCCCCAGCACTTTTCAGTGACACCCCCCAAAACCAAGGCAGGAGCACAGGGTTCGGGCAGCCTCCCCCAGCTGTGAATTTAACTTCAGAGGCCAGGTCTGCCCATGACAGGCAGAAGGGGCTGCTTCAGCTGCTTTAGGGGGGTGACCTGCAGACTTTGCCTCCTTCACCAGAGGGTAAGGCCCAAACAGTCCCTTTGGCTCTTTCCAGGGAAGGCAGGAGAGGTGTGGGAGGGGAGGGGTGGCACATATACTCACAGCACTGCAGGTTCAAGGTAAATGTACATACAGGAGCTCCATCCTATGTGTTTTTATGTGTTTTGGTTCTGTCTCACAGAACAAGCTGGTAAATTTCTCCAAGCTGGCCAGGCCCAAACCAGCAGCAGATGCAGCTCATTACAGCTGGGGTATGATGCCAGAAGGAGACAAGGCATCTGGCACAGAAGCTCCCTGGTAGTAGTAGCTGAGTACATGCTTTACTTTTATTCTCTCCTCCTGAGCAGCACATTTTCTGTGGTGAAGTTGGGCAAGATGGTTTCTGATAAGGCAGAGGCTGCTTCCACAGCTGTTGGTTGGCATATCCGATTTTCAATCCCCTCATTTAATCAGAATGCTGGCCTTAAATGCTGTAGTAATTGCAACTCGTCCATCTTTATCGACTCTGTAGGGTACAATTATCCATTATAAGTTGCAGCAGAACCTTTCTTTTTAATTATTAACAAGCAGCCCTGGGTAAGTGCATTAAGTAGATGTAATGCTGGAGGGAAGAAAAACTATCCCTTCTCTCGATTAAAAAGGAAATCCTTCCTCTTCAAGCAGGACCTTGAGCCTTAGTTGAAATGAGTTCTTGGTGGAAAACTGGCTGTAGTGTCAAGAAGCCTCCAGTTCCCTGTTCTGCCTAAAACCCTATTCTGAAAGCCAAAACAGAGAAAGGGTTAAAAAGTGAGTGGATGTTATCTGAACACCTGGGAATAAACAGCACACGTAGTGGCCATGTCCAGGCAAGCAGTGAGCACTCACCTGCCAGCTCTGACCCACAGGACTGAGCTGAGCTGTTGGTGCCGTACTGGGAAATCAAACCCTCCCTGCCATGGCTGAGGGCAGGGCCCCTGGTCGAGCACCAACAGCAGCACCTGATTTGCATTGTGCCCGGACAGCCCCAGGGCAGCCTGGGCAATGCCGAACCACAGGAGGGCTGGTGCTGCTCCCAGCTGCCAGCACACACCAGGGAGGGGGTGAGTTCCCAGGAATTCCCTGGCTGAGCCATGGAGCAGACACCCCAGTGCACCCTCACACCTCACCCCAGCCTGGCACTGGAGGCACTGCCCAGCTCCCGCTTGGAGCAGCAACAATGCCCACTGAGAATTCCAGGCTGTCAGGCAACCTAATTGATCAGACCGGAACCCACAGGTGCTGTGCAATGTCCATCCCTGTGGAGTCTGTGCTCCCAAATCTCACCCCATGTTTACTCTGCCCTTCCTTCCTTCCTTCCTTTTTGCAGCCAGGCCACCAGCTACACCCAGCTTCTCTCCAGCAGCTCCGCAGGCACACAGAGCACCCCTCTGCTTGGCTGGCAGGGGAATGCACACCTACAATTCACAGCTATAAACAGACACAGGATTTGTATTTAATTTTTTAATAAATACACTTTACATTAAAGAAAAAGGCCTTCAATTTGCAGTTTCCACACAGAGGGCAAGAGGAGAAGGAAAAAAAAAAAAAAAGAAAGATAGATTAAAAAACTTGAACCACAAAGGGCAGAGGGGAGAAAAAGGGCTCAAACCTCAATCCCAGATTCCCATGTGTTCAGGAATACCAGGCTCTGACTAGGCCCATCGAGGTTTTCAGCCACCTACTACAGATGGTATCACTGTCTCCTTTAGCAAACACCCCAGGGGCTCTTCCCTGGAGGACAGAAGCATCTGGAACACACTGGCGCATTAGCAGGTGTAACACCTGTAGTAGCTCTTCTGTTTTTAAAAATAAAATCATATTTAAAATAAAAATATTCTCACTCCTCAACAATATTAGAAACCATGATCCTCTTATTTCACTTAGTAGTTGCATAAATTTTAATTTCATTTATTTTAAACAATTTTTCTCCCCTGAACCTACCCCATGGTAACAAGGTACTACAGGAATACAAAGGTCATCCCCTCTTTACTAGAACACTTGCCTTTTTTTTCTTTTTTTTTTTTTTTTATAAAACTATTTCTGTTCTTTAGGAAAGAACTTTATACAAAGAAAATATATTGTGAAATATCTTCAGAAGTTTCCTTGAAGAGGAGACTCATCTCAGCCTAAAATAAAAAATAAAAAAAAAAAAAAAAAGAGGCAGAGAGAAATGAGGCCTAACCCCAGGTCTCTTTATTGAGACTTAGCCCCGAGCCTCAAACTGACTCAAACCAACACAGCGGACCAGCAGGAGTTCCTCAGGTTTTCCCAGGAGAAGTAGGGCTGGGGTGCTCAGCACTGGTTTCCAATTTGGTCTCTGGTCTCCTGTTGGGAAGGGAGCATCTCCTCCTGCCAACACCCCGCCCAGCAGCCGCTCCTCACTCATTCAGAGACAGGATTATGTCGTCCTCCAAGTCGGAGTTATCCGAGCTGTCGGCTGGAAAGGAGACACGTGGGTTATGTTTGGTTTATGGCAGAGCACAGCTGTTGGGCCACCCCCTGCTTGAGGCCACAGCTCCTCAGCACCGACAGAGGCAGCCAGAACCATTAGTGCTCCAAATCACTCAGCAGCAGCCAGGAAATCTGCACCACAGCTTTCCTTCCCTGCTTAAAAGAGAGGCTCAAGGAGAGCAGCTTTAGCCAGTGCAGTTTCTATGAGCTGGCAGGTTCTTCCCCCAAGGTGGGGAGGACAGCAGCAGTGGGCTGCCTGCAGAGCTTCTTGTGCACACCTAAGGGCAAGAGCTCTCCATGCTGGGGGCTGGACAGATGTGGCAGTCATTCCTCACAGCTGGACAGTTCCACAGCCTGATGTGGTGAAAGAGGGCTGCTCTATAATGTGTAACTCATTAGGCAGTGAGTTGGACCCCTCTGAGGGGTCTTTCTCTAGCAGCCCAAAGGTTTCTGTAATGAATTTAACTACTCAGCACTCATTAAACATGACCTGAAAATTGTGGTTTTCCTGGTTTTCTTCATTGTGGTACAGAATAAAGCCATGAAAGGATTTGCCAAAAGCATTCACACACACACACTTGCTTTTTATCTTAAAACATAAGTTCTCTACTCCCTCAGTTGTGCAAGAAGGGAGTGGTAGCAACTCTGGCAGCAAGAGGGCTCTTGCCTTACCTTAGAGTTGATGTTGGCTCTTTTTCTTAAGTGAATTCATTGGATGCAGCAGTAAACTAGGTATTAAAAATAGTTAAAAAGAAAAGAAAAAGACACCAAGACTTCCTCTTAGCCATCTCAGTGACAGTGGATCTGTAAAATGCCTGTCAAGGTAAGCAAGGCTCTCTGGAAGGTTCACCCCTTCTCATATGTTATCCTTAGGGGAAAAAAAAACAATCACATGCAAGCAGAGAGGGCACAAACCCTTTCCCCCAACCCTCTGCCTTGAGGATCAGCCAGCTGCCCTTCCACTGAGATCAGCATCTCATGATCCCTCAGACTGAGCCTAAGCTGAGGGGTCAGCAGTGCTCCCAGAACAGCCACAGCCACCTAAGGGTAGTTGGAAAACACCAGCCAGTGCTGCGGCAGCTACACTCACACAGTAAGAAGGAAAGATGCACAAGCAAGATAACAATCCAGAAACTATGAGGAAGAAGAGAAGCCGAAAAAATTGGGATTTTGGGGTGTATTTTGTTGTTTGTTCTTTTTAACCCCAGAAGAAAGCCTTGACAAGGGATCTCACTATTCTCTCGTGCACCACACAGCCTTCCCATTTTTAGCTCTATGGTTGTAAGTAAACCTGATTGCAGTTAACTGCTTAGCATAGTTGGTTTGCATAGACCTGCCTGGAAGTTGCCATTTTGGATCACAGAAGAATAGGAATCAGAATCAAGAGTCAGCCATGCTGCTGGTGAGAATTCCATATACTTCTATGCTGCATGTGCATTTCAAAAAATTACATCCAGCTGGCCCAGGAACACACTCTTGAAAGATGTGCACAATAAATAAACTGCTCTGACATACAGATCTAATGTCCCCAAGGTGCTGACAAACGGGGAGGAAGATAAATTTATACTTAAAAGGTTCATCATGGACTACTCCCAAAAAGGAATTAGAACCTCTTTTAAAAGCACAAGGAACCAAAGCCACTCACTCCCATTTCAACCGTTCTTTGACTTATTTTGCTTTGAAACACACCCAACTCTACATTCACAGAACCACATAATCTGCTGAGTTGGAAGGGACCCATAAGGATCACAGAGTCCAACTCTTAGTCCTGCACAGGACCATCCCCAAGAGTCACACCATGTGCCCCAGAACATCATCCAAATGCTCCTTGAGCTCTGTCAGCCTTGGTGCTGTGTCCATTGCCTGGGGAGCCTGGTCAGTTCTCAACCACCCTCTGGGGGAAGAACCTCTTTCTAATATCCAACCTAAACCTCCCCTGTCACAACTTCAGGCCATTCCCTGGGGTCCTGTCCCTGGTCCCCAGAGCAGAGATCAATGCCTGGCTCTCCTCTTCCCCTCGTGAGGAAGTAGTAGGCTGTGATGAGGTCTCCCCTCAGTCTTCTCCAGCTGGACAGACGAAGTGCCCTCAGCCGCTCTTCACATGCTTCCCCTCAAGGCCCTCCACCAGCTTCACTGCCCTCTTTTGGACACTCTCCAATAGCTTAGTATCTTTCCTACATTGTGGTGCCCCAAACTGCACCAATATTGCAGGTGAGGCCACCCCAGGGCAGAGCAGAGCAGGACAATCCTCTCCCTCGCCTGGCTGGCAATGCTTTGCCTGATGCCCCTCAGGACAGGGTTGGCCCTCCTGACTGCCAGGGCACTGCTGAGTCACATTCAGTTGGCCATCAGCCAGGTCCCATTCCCAGCACTGCTTTCCAGTATCTCATTCCCCAGCCTGTCTGTACATCTGGGGTTGCCCCATTCCAGGTGCAGAATCCAGCACTTCCCCTTGCTAAACTTCCTATGGTTGGTGATTGCCCATCCCTTTAATTTGTTGAGGTCTCTCTGCGGGGCCTCCCTGTCAACAGCTCCTCTCAGTTTTTTATCATCTGCAAACTTGCTCAGTGTCTCTTCCAGTCCTGTGTCCAAATCATTGATGAAGATGTTGAAGAGCACAGGGCCTCAGATGAAGCCCAGAACCCCAATAGTGACAGGTCACCAGTCTGTTGTCACCCCACTCACTGTCACCCTCCATACTCGACCCATGAGCCAATTATCCACCCCAACAATGTGTTTATCCAGCTGTGGACTTGACAGTTTGTCCAGAAGGATCCTGTGAGAGACAGTACAGAATGCTTTACTGAAATCCAAAAAGATTACATTAACTGGCTTCCCTGGATCAGCTAGGTGGGTTACTCTGTCATAAAAGGAAATCGGGTTGGATCAGCAGGACTTTCCTCTCATGAAGCCATGCTGGCTGTGACCAATGACTGTGTTGTCTTTCAGGTGTTTTTCAATACTTCCCAGAATAATCTTCTCCATAACTTTACCAGGCACTGAAGTGACACTGACAGGCCTGTAGTTTCTGGGGTCCTCCCGCTCACCCTTCCTGAAAATCAGGACAATGTTTGCCAGCTTCCAGTCAGCTGGGACCTCTCTGGATTCCCCAAACCCCTCAAAAATCAGCAAGAGAGGTTTTTGATGAGATCAGCAGCTCTTTGAGGATTCTGCAATGAATCCCATCAGGCCCCATAGATTTGCAGGGATCCAGCTGGATCCTGCACAAGTTCAGGGTCAACTGGGAGTTGATCATTCTCGCAGTCATGGTCCTGCAGCTCAGGGCACTGAAGACCCCTTGGTCCATCACCCATGTTGAAGACAGAGGCAAAGAAAGCGTTAAACACCTCTGCCTTGTCCCTGTCCCTGTTTGAGAAGTGACCATCCTCATCCTGGAATGGGCCAATGATTTCTATACTGCCTCTTGCCATTAATGTGTTTGAAGAAACTCACCCCCCATTTCTGGCAGCTTCAACTCCAGCTGAGCTTTGGCTGCACAATTTTTCTCCCTACAGCAGCAAGCAACACCTCTGTATTCTTCCCTTGTCACTCGAGCTTGCTTCCAGCCTCAGGGAGAGGCATGAGGCACTCCTGGAAACCTGTGACCTGAAGAGCTGTGTCTGCCACCAGCAGGTCTGCCTGGAGGGATGGCTGGTACAGTGACTCCCCCAGCTCAGGGACAGAGCTGCACAGCACGTCAACACCATAACAGAGGAAGCTTAAACTAATATGCTAGTAATTACGACTGGGACTGAAAGGATCTCTTTGCTCTTTCTTACTAGCTGCTGACTTTGTTGGCTGCTCCTGGATGGTCAGCCTACTCACCCTGGATCCACAGACACATACACACACACACACACTTTAGCTTTTTAAACCACTGCCTTTGTGGAATGCCAGAAAAAGAGAACAATTTAAATTTTATCCCAAAAGTTATGCTAGCTTCAGAACAGTCTGATAAAGGAAGTGAAGCCAGAAATGCCATGTTGGCTTTGCACTTTAAATAATTACAAAAGAGAAAGAACAGCATCAAGGACCAAAAATGTTTCTTGTCCTTACAGGTAGAAATGAGGCAGAGGACAGGTGAGGTTACAGTTAAACCTGTGTCCCCCTGAAGGGCAGGACAGGCAAGCAATCAGACAAGGTTTCTTCACATGGAGTTTCTTGGCCTGCCAAGTTCTCACACACACACCTGGGAGCACTAGAAGAAAGGAGATACCTCCTTTTTTTCCAGAATGCACAGTTGTTCTCTGGCATAAGAGCTCTTTTTACCAACGGATTACCTAGAGAGGCCACAGGTCAACAAGGATGATGATCTGTGCCTCACCCAGCAAGGGGCAAGCCAGCTAAGTCATTTCAGGGGAGATTTAGATATTGCATATTTGTCAGGACCTTAAGCAAAGGACAAGGTCACCAAGCTGGGCACACACTTACTATCTCCAAGAATCAGCTCAACTTCCTCATCAGCATCAGAATCTTCATCTTCACCCTCATCTCCCTCTTCCAGGAGGTTGGCAATCTCCTCATCATCGGAGGGAGAGAAGTCATTTTCTCCATCCTCGCCAGCATTCTCATTGTTCTCATCCTCCTCCAGCTCAGCCTCCAGCAGCTGGTCTGTATCTAGTTCATCAAGGTCATCTGTGTCATCATCATCTTCATCATCGTCTTCTTCCTCCTGCTCCTCTTCCTCCTATAAAGACAACAAACATAGTCCATTGCAACCATTAACACAGATGTAAAATGGAGTAACTGGAGTTTTAAATTTAGTTTTCACTTCTCCCCATGTCCAGACACCACACATTACGAACACACTCTCTCTCCACAGCTACAGAACATCACATGCCAGATCACTTGCAAGCCTGCAAAGTCTTATCTGCAAAATGCTGGTGCAACACAGGTACCCTTGGCTCAAGCTCCTCTCCAGTACTGGCCACCAACACATGTCACCAAAATACAGTCTTGGGAAGGACATGCAGTAAGACCTGTTAATCCATGGCTTTGTTGGTAGTCTTGTGCAAACTGCTTTAGTTTCAGCTGGACCAAAACCTCCACTCTGCATCAAACAGCATGCATGTTCAGTCTCCATCATTCCCACTCCAAAGTGATGTAAAATGTAGAGAGGGATACTATTAGCCTAAATCAACCCCTGAATCACTCAGCTTCAGGTGATAGAACTGTTTAAAGCAGCTCAGAGGTCTCACCTTTGGTATTTTGCCTCTGGATCAAGAGCTTTCTCTATCAAACCATATGAATTTGCATTCAGTAAAGCAAGTGAAAGTGTCCCTGCACAGATGAGACCCAGAAGCCTGTGTGCAGCAGGTAAAACTGAGTGGGAAGGAGCTGTTACAGTCCTACCCTTCTTCCAGACAACCTGCCATCACAAGCCACGCTCCAGGAGAGCTCCAGGACTGAAAGGGTTCAATGCACCTGCTCATCTCAGAGCCACAGCCTGCTTCTCTAACAGAATGCTCTCATGGGGCAGGGAGGCAGCTCTCAACTCATTCAGTCTTAATTGCCCCTTTGCTTCGGGAGGGAACACATTTTGCAAAATTAAGAAGCAATTAAAACAGATAACTAACAACCCACTTCAAGAGTTTGTTTGGTCCTCAAGCTCACCACGCTCCCACTGTGCTATTTAGACTACTGCATTTTCAGATCTAAAAGGACAGAGGAAAGTCCTTTACTGTCATCTCCCCAACCTACTTTTTCTTCAGTCAGTGCTATAAAAAGCCCACCACACCCACACAAATCCAACATCTGTCACAGGCAAGAGAAACAAGGAATGCCAAGAAGCCTGACCAAACTGTATTGTTTCTTCCCTTGCAAAAGGCAGCCAAGTGTCCGCTGCGGACCAGAAGTGCTGTGTTATGAAATAGAGATTACAGTATAAAAGCATTGGTTTGTTATATACAGTTTTCTCTATGAAAGAGCTTATATTATGTATAAAATTAAAACCAACCTGTATTAAAGCCTGTGCTTATTTTAGGCAATTATAAACTCTGAGTCAATGGGTCTTCAAATAAACAGACATTACTTTTTGAATTGTATACACACTGGGAGAGGAAATGTCTTACTTGCATTTCACAGTTTTAAACTGCAGTGTCACACTGGGTATAATTTTCCATAAAATATATTGAACTGAGCATAAAAGCTGTTGCCTTAATAATTTGTATTTATTTTTGTTCTATGCAGTATCTATAGAAAGACCAATGTCCTTAAGCTTACCACTCTATTCAAAATTGAAAAACTGCTTAAAAACTGAAAAAGGTTGGAGCATTTATTTTTCTTTTTCAGTCTCTAAAAAACTTTGAAGCAGAAAAGAGATACCAATTTATTCAAAAAGCTAGGAAAAATTAAGCCAAATTTCTCAGTACATGGATATAGAGACACACCTGTAGACTTTAGGAAAAAAGTGTGTTGTCTACTAAATTTATTTAGAGTCCATGTAGGTAAAACCTCAAGGATTCTGAAAGGAGTCAGGTACCCTCTTTGTTTCCACATCTGTAGCAATTCTGAAAGCATGTTTTTCCTAAATATCTAGCCCACAAGGACTTAAAACATCAAAACTACTAGATTTGATTAGGTTTTACATATTTACTGGAAATTGAAATACTGTTTCATCAACATTTTCATTCACGCTTAAGGCAAGGCATATATAGCAATATTATTCTTCAAATACAGGATGAAATGAAATATAGTTGTATTAAGGTAAAAATTCCTTCTGGCTGACAAGGGTAAGAGCCAAATTACACAGAATGGTTGTATATTTAGCTGCAAATTAACTTTGAAGGATTATACGAGCCAGACAGGAAAAAAATACTTTATGAAAATACGAATAGCACCGGAAGAACTGAGATGTTTCCACTTTTACAGGTTAAATTACTTAACCTGAAGTAGGTGATTAGAATCAGGCCACATTCATTTAAAAACCACCTAAGAACAGTAAGATGAGATCAAAATAAAACCTGCCCTCGGTAAACCAACCACACTATAAGAACTCACATGTGCATGTGACACTGTGACACACATGGTGACATCCTTACAGAGCTGGAGGAGTGACACATAACAAGGTTCAAGATGAGCATCCTCATCAGTGAGAAACCTGCACCTTTTCATATTTTAAACAACCCAGACAGGAACTTGAACACTGTGATGCTTCTGCCAAGTAACAGGCAAATAAATTGTGCCTCAGCTTTCAAGCCACCCGCAAGGATAATCCCCGCAGGCACAGGGCAGCACCCCCAGCTGGAATACACGGCTTGCACACACGTGGGGAGAGCTCTCCTAAGAAAGCTCCAGAATTTCTGCACCCAAACCCCACCCTTGGGATATACAACTGAGGAAGGTGTGAGGGAGTCTAACACCATCACTTTTAAGTGATATCCAGTCTGTTAATGTGGATCCAGGACGGACCCTCATCAGATACCACAGCTGTCTCATGTGAGGGATCCATAGATGGACAGAAAATGGCACACCTTCCACAATGGCTCACACAAACACTCTGAGTAAGAGCAGGGGAAAAAGTCCTTGAGCCATGTCACAAAGGGGAACAGGCAGAACAGTTATTTCAAACCATATCTGGGTTTCTGTAGGAAAAACCTGCAAAAGCAAGCTCCTGCCTGTTCATCAGGCATTCCCAGGAGCTTTGGGCAGTGACACAGGTGCTGCTGGGAAAAAGAACCAGCACTGACATCAATACAAAACATCCAGGCCCCTGTGCTCATCTTCCTCACTGGAGTAAACTGATCCACAGAACCCATGGACCAGCACACTCTAGAGGACTTAAACAATACCAAGGCATTGTTTCAGCCACCGCAAACTCCTTTAGGTGCCTAAAGATATTCCTAGGATTAAAAATCTGCTTGGACCAGAACATGAACTGTTCAAAAAGTGTTTATATTCCTCCTCTGCTTCTTTAGTGAATATTCTTTTCCCTCTGCTTCCCTTTGCAAAAGGCACAAGGGTAGTACTATAGAATGCCAAACTGACCATCTCAGAACCTTCCCTCTGTAAAATATTTTACCTCCCTATCAGCACTGACTCCCAGCTTGGTATCCATGTGTGCCCTGTGCTACAGCCTGACCAAACCCCTGTTAGCCCATGGAATTCATGGAAGATTACAAACCATCTCAACCTGTGGCTACGATGCAGGGGAAAAAAAAGAAAAAAACCCCTAATGCTCCCTTTTAAACAGAGCAGGCAATGCTCAAGAGGGACATGATGGAGTCCAGCTTTGCAAATAAGGATGTCACACTGCTGCCCATTTTAGTTAAACTGTGATTCAGGTATGCTAATTAGTTGTAGATAGTTAAAATTTGGATTACTTTAAGATTTATCTTCATATATGTCTAGAGCAGAATAATTTTAAGTCAAGTCCTCATTGACCCCTAATGAGATTCAAATTTGTAACTAGCTATGACAGAAATATGTATTAATTTTATTAATTAATATGAATACTACGAGGTTTCTGGGTTATCTTCCCAATACTGCACCAGTGTTACTCCTCTTCATGTCCAGCACACACAATGTCACCAATGCAGGTGACACCGTGTTATCAACATACCTGGATGGCCAACTCTCTCTGCTCGTCAAAAACAGTGTCACGATTATAATAAAGGAATTTTCATCTAGGAAACACCCACCCTGTTTCATACACCAAATGGCCTCCTGGCCCCACTCTCTGCAGAAATACTTACAGAGTATTTCACCCCAGCTAAAGCAAAAAGAATATAAGTTAGTAATGTATAGTATCATCAGTTACACATTTTAGACAAGCATAAAAGATGCAGGAACTGTCAGTTCTAGAATCAGACTGCAAAATGGAACAATAATTTAAATGTGCATCTTAAGAGAACTCTCTGAACACTAACTCACCCAAATTCAGTAATTCACTTACACAGTAACACATAAACAGCTTCAACACACAGTCTTTGACCATGGAACTGCTTTGAGGATGATTAAGTGGGTAAAAGTGATTCCCATACAGGAAGATTTACAGAGATGGAGTACAAGTACAAGAAAAGCTGGACATAAACTTACAGAAAAGTTGATTACACAGCAAAGGATTATCTCAGGATCATCTCAAAGCAAATTACTGGTAACTTAACTCTACTACCAGTTTGCAACCTTACACAAAGAGTCAGAAATCAATTAATTTATAATTTTTAACCACAAAGGAAAAAACTAAACATCCCCTAATGGAATGGCATATACTGGGGTGGCTGCACTGGAACAAAAAAAAAAAAAAAAAAAAAAAAATTGCTTGACCTAATTCTTCATATTGCCAGTTTTTACAGCCCTTTCAGAGCTCAGTAAATACCTTTTGCACTTGTTCAAGCGTTATGGGGTTTCTGCCATATTGTTCTTCGATGCTTGTTGGCACAGCCTTCATCAGCTTTCATCATCATAATCATCATCACAGACTTTCTTACTGTTCCCCTTTACCCAATTGTTTTGCACGTACAAAATTCACAAAACTTGTCTTTTTAGGTAGCACAGATTGATCCTTTACATATTCCCTGGTGTTCATCTCTCAACAATCATTCAAAGGCTCAGGAAACCCCAGTATTTCACATATTCAAACTGATGCAAAACACGTTACCTAGGCAGAACTTTTAACTTTTTGATCGTAACGTATTTCTGTAAGGTATTCAAACACTAAATTAGTGTATGTACAAAGTGCTTCCAGGAAGGACGATTTACAGCACTGCAGAGATGCAGTATATAAAAATAGACCAGCCTGCTTTTAAGCACTCTTAAGACTTCTTGTAGAGTTTTTTTTACATTTCTCAAACCCAAAAAAATTTTATGACCACATGAACAGAATGTAAGACTTCTCCGCTGCAAAATTCCACTTGACTCTTAAATTTATACAAGGCTGGCCTTTAACTGCCAAGAGAAGATCCTACAGGTCTTTTTTGATTGTTGACATTCAGGCTGGAAATTTTTAGTCCGTTTTGAGATCTGCAGTCATTGACTTGTTGCTGATTTGACATGGCTTCAGCTGTTACAAAAAGCTTCATCTCACACCACATTTTCTTCTTCTTCCTCTACCAGGAGCTGATTCACAGTGCAAAAAAACATCAGGAGTTCCCTGCCCCACCTCCTGTGACTGCTCAGCTGTCATCAGTGCCCTGCTCACCTCCCATCATCACCTCCAAGTCAACACCTCTCACCTACAGCTGCTTTCCAGCAACAGTCCCTTCCTCTGAAAACACAGTCTCTCCTGCACCTCTCAGTCTGAGTCATGCTATATGGCATTACTCTGTTCTTATTTTCCTCTACGAGGCTGCTTAATTCAACAGTAGTGAAGCTTTTCCCACTATTTCAAATCATTCAGCTCATATTTAATTCACTTCTGGCTATTTGTAGCCAAGTCTAATCATCTGGTGGAAAGTATCTGCTTCTCTAAATTGCTTACTTCATCTAGGTGTTTTATTTTTAAAGAAATTAATGTTTTCCATAGTCTCATTATTCTGGCGAATTTATTTATTTCTCCCTCTCTTTCACCCTCCTTCCCCACTTTCTCCTAAATCAAAGCAAACTCATTTTCAGTACTCTGATCCCTTCCAGATTATCAGTATTATTTTAATTACACCCTATTTCCATCTTGGGAAGGGGCTTTACTTTCATTTAAAAAAAAAAAAAAATATGATCTTTGTTCAAATACCAGTTTACTGAAGAATGTTTTGCTCCAGAGGACTAAGTCTCTCCTTGTTTTAGGAATTTATCTTTCCCCACAGACAATGGCCTTGTCATATCTTCTCACAGTTGTTCTCTCTGCTCCCAAAGCAGCTGTGTAGCATGTTGGTACTTTCTGAGCCTTTGCCACGCAATCCTCAGGAGTGACCATGTCTGGTTTTCAGTCACTTAAAAGTTTCTATCCAATTCCTCCCCCAACTACTTCTTAACACTCCCTGAACAAGGGGCAGTAGATAAAGCTTAAATACAGCCAACAGACTCCCTAGTCAAGCATGTAAGGAATTTCACATCCTAGACTACCTGGTGTCCATCCCTCCCCTTAGCCAGCAAATCCACTTCCTATTATGTACCATTAAATTCATCCTTAGTATTCATCTCCTTCACACTAAAAGGCTGCACCTGCTTTTACCTTCTTTGCTATGTTAGTGTTAGAATTTCTAGTTTTTCATAGCCATTAATGAGATCACAGAGCTAAACCCATAGAAGCCTGGGAATGTGCAGATGTTACTACATGTAACAAGCAAGGAATCTTACCATAGGCTTCTATGCAGGTGTAGGTATGTGCAGATTTAATACAGGAAACAGCACACAGCGTACAGTGTGTCACAGAGGCAAAACATGGAGTGAAGAAATAAAAAGCAGTTAATCTCTTAGACTATGTAAGTAGGTTTAGCTTGTCTAACAATGACTACTTACCTGTGATGAATGAAAAAGCATCCACAATATAGACAAACAAAAGCTCTAAAGGAAATGGGCCTCTGATGGATCGGGAGGTTCAAACACTGGTTTTGCCTATGGAATGTTTCCATTTTAGCCTGACTGTATGTACCTGATGATAATCAATCTGACTCCAGTCACTGTCCTCTCTGAGAAAGCAAGCATAATTTCACCTGGGATAAATGTGTTCTAAGGTGACTGTTAATCCTCTGTGCTGCAGAGCTCAGAGACAATATATGGGGTACAGAATGAGGTAAATTTCTCAATTTGCTTTTCTTCCTTCCTCTTGCTCATCTCACATTCTCACTCACAAAAATAAGCTCATTCCTTTATTTCTGTGACAGAGAACAACAGTGCATAAAGGAATTTCAAAATTTGGCAGGTAAACGAACTCTCTCTATGGACAAGAATTTGTTCCTTTATTTTCTCAAGCTTCTGACTGGCATTTCTCATCACAGCTGAGGCTGCTTTTATTTCCTTACATCCTAACTGTTCTGGGAATTCTAAAAAAATATGCTAGGTGAGAGGAAGGACACCTTTGGTTTCTGTCACTGAACAGGCAGAATATGCATTTATCTCTGCTGAAGCTGTTTTACTCCATAATACTAAGTCTATCCTTCTGAAAATTCAAAATACTTCTCTGTTTCCAAGAATTTCCTCTGTTTGCACTGACTGAAAGCTACTGAAAGCAGATTTTGAAACAGCAGAATGGGCTGAAGCAGCTGCAGTTATTTGCTGCTATCTAAAAAACGTGGTAAAAAGTCCAGATACTGAGAAAAAATTTTCTTTTAAAGATGTGTTTTGGAGGATGCCTGTTCAAAAGATGTATCTGTTCTGTAAAAAGGCCTTTGATAGAAACCACTCTTTACTTAGGCTTCCCAGCTGCAACTAAGCTCAAAGGCTTCTATTAAGGTGTGTAATAAACACGTATTTATTATCACTTGAGACATTTGTCTGAAAATACTTGTTACCAGCTATTATTCCATCAAGCCTTTTATCTCGAGCAAGATTTCAAGTCAAGCGTATCTTCAAATGCTACAGGAACAACTCCTGAAATGGACCCTTAGTTAAGGGCCCCTGATGGCATAAGTCATTCTAGTCAGCTTGTAGTGGCAAAGCACCACCGTGGTCTGATAGTTCCCAAATACTTGTGTCAACATGGATTAAGGATTGTGGGGTCTTTCCCCCAGCAAATCAATATCCACATGAAAAAAACCCAAACCAACTATATAAAACAACAGCAATAAAAGTACACTTGAATTGCAAAGGCAAATAGGGGGAGAATCCTAAAATAAAAGGAGAAACTGGGATCAAAGACCACATAGAAAGCTGAGGAAAACATTCTCCATCCTGACTAAACCATGTTAGAATAGTGATTGTCTTTCTAGTCTTTATTGCATTATCTCCAAAGCTTTCATTTCCCATCACCTAGAATTTTCTAAACCGAAGCAAAAAGACAAATTACACACCTACCATCACCATTTCGACAGCCCAGAAGCACTGCAGGATAATTAACAGTTCTTCAGTTCTGACAAAAGAAGTAGAACACACTTTATAGGACAGGGACAGCTAGGTGAAGCAATCTGCTGCTGCAGCCCTAAATCTCCCTGAACAGGACAATAATGGAGAATGTTACCTGAGCCTCACAGATGTAACATCACCCACATGTACCACAGAGAGAAACATAGGCCTTAAACCACTAATATGGAAAGAAAAACTAAGACAGGGAAGTAAAAATGCACTAACTGAAAATCCCAAAATCCCCTCAGAAGATGACATTATCCAGACCTCAGTTTTGGGTCTACTTTGTGTTTAGCCAGTTCCCTTGGGTTTAGCTTTTTGATCACTTGATATTTCTGGTCTCCTTTCCTAGGCTGTGGTCTCTGACATGTGCCATTTCCTCTGAAATCCCTGGGCTGCCTCACTACAGAAGACAGGAGGTTACCAAGTGAAACAAGGGGTACTAATCAGCCAAGAAAGAGAAATTAGTAAGAATAAAGCTAGCTAACAACCAAAAGATGGTTCAGGATCTGTACCAAGAGCCCAGACACACACCTGATTTTTGCTAAGACTAACTCTAAAGGAGTGTATCAAAACAGTGGCAAATATAGGAGGAAGATTTTCCAGCCAGACTGAAAAATAGGAAACCTTTACATATCTCCCCACAGTCTGAACATAGTTTTGCAAATACTTGTGAGACTGTCTGTTACTGATGCACCCATTTAGACATCCACCCAGCACTGAGATAGCACACAAAAAACTCATGAAAGTTCAAGGTAGAACTAGTATTTTTGGAGTAAAACACCCAACAAAAGAACTTGCAAGTGGACTCTTGCTAAGCACACCTTCACTTTGTCACAGTAAGTGCAGACCAGAGTATCAATAACCAGCATTTGTTCTGTTCAACAGCTCTGGATTACTGGCCATACCTAGGGCAAAGGAGTTTCCCAGAGACCTCACACCAAAGGGCAGCACAACACCAGGGAAGAGCCCAGCCACAGTGGTGCTGTTCTCGAGCATTTCCAGTAAACCCACAAACATTTCTGCAGCAGCACCACGCACAAGCCAGCTGAGTCAGCCTGATCATTTCATTTGAGGGCAATTTATGTAGCAGATAGGTTGGTATTCCAAGATTTGGACTGAGAAAGGAGGAGTAATATAGTACAGAAAGATTTAGAAGATATCTATAGGCTGAACATCCCCACTAGCTTCATTTTAAAGATGCTCTGTCTCTTGCTTTTCAAAACCTGTCACAGAGCTATCAGCTGACATTTGTCAGAACTGCCATCGTGAGGCATTAAATTTAAAGTAAAAAAAAGCCAGGCAGATATTTTTCTCTGCAGTTCTTAACCTGTCTCTAGCAGAATTTTTAAAGCAATTTTATTCTGCGTCACGTGATTTCTGAGCTAGGCTTGCCCATCAGACATCCTTCTATTTGAGTACTCCTTACCTTCTGTACAGGAAAAAGACATAGTCATGGACCCCTGTGGGTCAGATAGAAAAATACAAACACATATCAAGTCAAGGTGTGGAGACACAAGGATCAAACAGATTATTATCTGCTCTAAAAACCTTGACCAAAAAGATACCAGATTAATGTTTATTCGTATGTATTTCCTCCCCCTCCATTTTCAAGAAAAAGATCAGAAGGCATCTTCTTTCAGCCAGAAGCAGTTTTAGAATACCTGTGACGAGTCCCAACAAGTTTCAAAGGTTATAATCAATTTTTCAAAGCCTAAATCACAGACACTAACTAGGCAAGTAGTGAACACCTACATATGTGTGAGCATATGTATACACAGGAAAATTCTTTCATCAGGAAACAAATCACTTTTGTTGGTCTCAACAGACAAGTGTGCCAGAGGGATTCTGTCCTTATTCTGGAAAACCACTCCTCATTCTAGCTCAATGCTGGAGGTCTCTATGGAGACATAAACTGTATTTTGTAAGCCTAAGACTAGAAGAAACCTGGAGGAACAGCATGGAACAGCTATGGAACAGAGAGCAAGGGCATTAGTTTATGTTTTGCTAAACATATGCAGACTGAATTGAATTTGGTTTCAAAGTCTTTATATTAAAACCAAATCTCTTATTAAAAAGAAACCTGATTGTGACCATCCCTCAAGGTTGCTATCTAGGAAACAGCTACAGACCCCAGAAACAGAGACCATAAAAAGCAGCAATTATGCAACACCAACTAGTCACTCTTAGCTTGCAAATCGATCCAAGCAGCTTTGTCTGAACACTCCATCAGCTTTACAGAAAAGCTTTCAGCACACCTAAATTCTGCCTGGGGCCACCTCTATTTGTAAGACAGGAAGTGTCCCCAGTCACACCTGATGGGTGACAGATCCCTTATCTCTGCTGGGTACCTGGTGTTACAGCCTGGAACCATCGACTGCCTTACACAAACACAGATCTGCCCTTGAGTCAACACTTACCAGTGGTTTTGCAAAACAGAGTCCTGATAGCTGCTAGTTAATCATTGCACAATGCAAAATCCATTTCTGCTACTATTTCTTAAAATTTTATAAAGAAAAAATCAATTTGCTTACAAAGATATATGGAAAGTGGACAAAACCAGTGGAAGCAGAGACAGAAATAGAAATTACTGCCCGAGGCAAGTGCTACATGGCTAGGAAGTAGAAAGGAAGAAAGGAACAGTAATCTCTCCTCCTTCTTCATTGCTTCCCAAGAAATTCTGTTCCTTCCAAGAAATTCTACTCTCTTAATCCATCCAATCTAGGGATGGAAACAATGACAAATGATTTCAAAGGAATACCAAGACTTCAAATGCAACCTTGTAGCACATTCAGAGTCCAGGACACAAACCACACACCTAAGCCAGAACTACTACTTTATATTCAGAATTAGAGTAAAATTGTAATAACAATAACTAACTGCAAAGAAAATTACTATTCCTGGGACCTGCAGTCTTCTGAACTAGAAGGTAAAAGTTTTAACCTAGCAACAGGAAGGTTCAGAGACAGAAAGGGTATCAGAAATCCAGCTTTTCACAGTCTGTTAAAAACCCACCCAAGTATTACCCTCTGGCATTCTTTGTAAAAAGGTAAAGTCAGCTTTTCTCACAGGAGATACAAATGTATGATTTATTAGAATGCAGACACCAAAGAGCAAAGGATAATGAATTTAATATCTTTAGGGAATTGAAGCGTAAGGTCTTTGCCTTTCAAAAGAACAAAATAAAAACACCTGACACCCAAAAAGCTACAAATTTTAATTCTCACTGTACTGTAGTAAGCATTCTGTGCTACTGTGTATATACTACCAGCTGCACCCTGAGGTGCACTTACTGCAGTTCTTAGCTCTCTTGTCAAGTTACCAGAGATCAAACAGCTGATCTGAGAAGGAAAACCAACACATCCCAGTGCAAATCTACAGCCCTCTTGAAAATTCTTAAAACATTTTGGTGTGTTCAAGCACTGTGCAGTTTCACTGCATCAGTCACAAGTTGCATCTCATTCAGAAACTGGGACAAGCTATGCCCAAATAGGAGACTTGGAATTGAAAAAATTATAACCTCAAGCACTACTGTCTCTACTGGGTGTCAAAATATTAAAAAAAAAAAAAACCCCAAACCAGAACAAACAGCAGAGCTTCTGATCAAGATTGAAATATTAGGGTAATTAAATAAAATATAAATGATCGTGTTAGTTTACAGTGCACAGTTACAGTTCACACAATTTCTATGTAGACAGCCTTAGTTTACACTGAGAGTAAGGTAATCTACTTCACATTAGGTGAGACCAAATGAGGATTCTGTACTCTCTGGGTAATAAATGAACACATGTAGAGGGCTAACAGCTACTCTTGAACACCCAGGTTAGTGCTATGCTTCTCACCTGATCTTCTTCTTCATCCTCTTCATCTTCTGCCAGCCGCTGCCGGCCCACTTCATAGAGCCTGCAAACCGTGTCCATGTTCATGGCATCCATGCTGCCTTGATTCTGAGGAGGAGATACCCACACAGCAGTCAGCCCCAGCAATTACTCAGCGTTCATATTCAATGCTACATCTGATCACAATCACATTACCAAAATCCCTCTCTCCCATTTACTAGCAGCACTAGAATTAGCACTAAAAATGAGTCTTTTTGGTTTCAAGGGCCAGCTCTTTCTGCTTCTGTCACCCACAAGATACAGTCTTACTAGTAGAATCAACAAATTCTTTACTGCATCCTTAACATGCTTTGGGTTAGTTCTCACTAACTGCACACCCCTTCCTTATAGATCTGCCTCCCTTCCTACCACAGAACCACATGCTCTGAGAAGTGACAGCAGCGACACCCCAGCAATCACATTTCCCAGAGCAGCATTTCCAATGACTCCCACAAAAGAAAATTTTCTTGGTCTCACAACATTGCCATCTCCAACTTCCGTAGTTAAATGTGAAGTTTGTCCTGCTACAAATTCTTGACTTGTTTTTTGGTCTGTAAGAATCAGTGGTTCACAGAGTATAAAGTCAACATGATTTTAAATTAGTCACTACATGTGTATAATCAGGTTTCATGAAATTGGGTCCCAACAACATATTATTGGGCAAAGAACTAGATCCCTAACAAACCAGAAGTTTCACTCAGTAATTTTTGCTTCAAACCCTTAGCTTCTGGGATGTTGCTAGGAAGACAAATGTAAAAGGAACAATAAGAGTGTTTCATAGAAAAGCTCCATGGGAAGCCTCAGAAAGACTGCATTTCCCAGTTATTTGGTACACTGCACATTTTAATTTGCACTAATAGGAAATGATTGCTATACATATGAAAAAAAATGCATTTCTCTCTGTTCACGAGAAGGAAAGCTTTTGCACATTTTAAAGTGGTAAGAGTTTGAAGAAGAGAAGCAAATGTGTTTGGAAGTTCAGGCAGCAAAACAAGACTGTAGTGGGGAGGAAATAAAACACTAACAGCACCTTTTCCATCGTTAAAACACCACCACTGCTTAGGCCATGAATTTAACAGTAGGAACCCAAAAAAGAAACAAGCAGTGCACTGAAACCACAGCTACAGAGGCCAGAATTTATTCTTTGTTGTTTTACCTCAATGACAGCCAGATAGCAGTCCTTGCTGTCTGTGCACAAGTCAAAGATATTCCGCTTTACATCTATGGTGGCTGAAAAACATCACAGAACAAACTCAGTGGTTAACTGCAGGTTATTTACTGCTCACTGAAAAAAAATATATATCTAAAAGCAGATAATACAATCTTGGGACAAGAAAGAACAGGTGAAATAAAACTGAAATGAACATTTGTAACTAATTCAACCTGTAAGAAAGAATAGAAGTAATGGAGATCATTGTAGAAAACAGACAGAGCTCTTAACCTGCCCTGCACAGAGCCTCCTCCCTTGATAATATATTTATTGGCTTTCCTAAGCACAGTAAACAACAGATGAACTTTCAGAATAGGTGGCAATACAGGGACTCAGTTGTGATCCATGTCTCTTTTCAATAGCAAAAGCCACATTTGTTTATGTCTACAGCAGTAATTAGTTCAGTTCCAGGAGCTCAAGAAAGGGCTTTCTCTGAAATCAGACCAATGGCATGCTGGCCAAATGTCCTGCTATCTCAGATTATGCCTTACTCAGAAAGAGGAAAGGAAAATAAAGCCAGACCTGCTGAACACTAGCAAGTAAGGCAATCACACACTGAATGGGATATGATACTTGAAATTATTTCAGTGTTAAACCCAACCCCTGTGCTTTAATCAGAACAGGCTGTAGCAGTTTGTTTTCTCACACGTGTAAAGGAGAGAAGAAGTGAATGTTACTAAGCAGAACTTGCAGTAAACCTTCAAACCTCCAGACCAAGCTCCTCTCTTACCTATAGGTTTATAATCAGTTGCATTAAATGTCCTGAAAGAAGAGCCAAAGGGACTTCTCATTCTCTCTTCCAGAAGGTCATCCTCATCATCTGCCTGCAACATAGCTGATACAAGGAAAGATTATTCCACAAATCTGCCTTCTATTGATCACTATCATTAATCAACTTAAGATTAAACCAGACTCTGACAAGAATTTTCTTTGTATTTAATAGCTTGGCAAGACCCATTTAATATCTACTCCTCCAGAGCTGCCTTTATTGATATTACAGATCATCAAAACTTAACAGAGAGGACAAAATTATTTTCTCAAGCATTATCAGATCTGTCATTATACAATAGGTTGGTTTTTAATCTCACAAATTAGTTGTGATACTGCTGATGTTACAGAAAACTGTCTTTGTCAGCAACACACATCACGTGAACTTCCTGGAAAAAAATCCAGTTCACACATGTCAGTAAGGCCTGGAGTTTAACAGACTCTGAAGCTTCTAATTTCTCAAGAGGTGACCAAGGAGAGGGATGTAAGGCTGAGAAGTCCTACCTCCATACATCACTGTGCCAGTATAGTTGAAGACCACACGACACTGGTCCAGTGCAGGTACTGTGTGTAACAAATGAAAAGTCCGGAGGTCCCACTGAAAGTGCACAGGCTAAGGGGCAACAAACAATTGAAAGTTTCCACATCCTTTTCAGCACAGTGACAAAGAAATGATTAATTGTGTTCATGAGACTTCACTGCCATTTTCTTGAAAATATGATGGAACCAGAGTTGGATTCTAGCACCACAACTCCTTCCACGTGTTCAAAGTGGAGAAGCTATTACTCGAAATGCCATTCCTGATCATGAGACGCTACCACAGGAGCTTCAAGGTTGATCTTGGTAAGGGATGGGAAGAGAGCATAAGTATAGTGGAGCATATCAGAAAAGAAATTTTCTCTGCTCTCTCTCTCTGTTTAGGATTTCCCCTAGGCTATATCAGAGGCACAACCCAGATTTAAATTAGTTACCTGTCTGACAGTCCCTACTCCCTTGACTCACAGATTCCAGTTACCACACCTAACATGCAATACAGACCATTAATACAACTACTGCAAACAGCTACTTGTTCATCTGCTGCTTCTTTAGGTCCCAGCACCTCAGTTACCACAGTGGCCAAAGGATACAATTTCAGTGTTCACTATGACCTCCAGCCCATTGGGATGGAAAACACCACTGATAGTCATGTTGAATTTGTCAAACTTGTGGATGGCTTGTGCTGATCTTACATCCCAGAGGACACCATCGTTTAGGACAAGGTCATCAGTGGGGTTAAAGGTGGCACAGTTCTTCTTGTAGTTGTTGGCAAGATCTGGGTTAAACAGAGTCAATAGCTTGTTGCCAGTCTGAATATCATAGATCTTTTAGATTAAAAAGAAAAAGAAAGATTAGTCACAATTTGTAATATACTTGTGCCTAAGATCACCCCATGTTCCCTCCTCTATAATCACCCCATTTCACATGACAGCATTCCATAAATCTCCCTTCCTACCAGCCCTTTAATAGTTTTTCACAGCTGGAACTGAGCCTCCTGAGTTTTGGCCAGGACTCAGCTTAGGGTGGGTTCACTGATATGTTTCACTACAATCAGGAGGAGTTACAAAGAAACTAACCCTGCTATGAGGAGTGGGCTGGGAAGCAGCAGTCACAAGGTACCACTTAGCCAGAAACTGTTTCAGAAACGGAACTGCTTTCAGAGCAGATGGTATTTACAAACATTAAAACTCCGAAGCACACACTGAGGGGGAAAAAAACCCAAAAACTGTAGAAAAGGAGTTAAAATTCCTGGCATCTACACAGAAGGAACTTTCTGAGCTTTGCCACAACAAACTGTTGGAATTTAAAAAGCACTTTAACTAGTAAAAAGGGTTTATGATCACCTCCTCAGATAAATTTGGTCTGTAATATTCCTTGGAGCCAAACTGTTGTTCAAACTCTCTAGAACTGGAAAACAAATCTGTTTACCAGATAAACACAATATACAAACTGATCTGACTTTCAGCTAAATCCAAGTTAAAAACTGGGCAGGAATGGAGAGTTTACTTAAACAAATCAGAGCTACATGGAAAATTATAAATAATTTGATTAAGTTATATTTCATTACAATTTTTTATGCAAAGACAGTGCCTATAACACATGCAAACTAGCACTGAGAAGCAGCAGAAGCTCTCTGCTCCTGTGTCTGTCCAATTTGCAGGTATTCACACAAAACCCTACAACAGCATTCTCTGTAAATAGAGTGGTAAAATTAAATTACCCAAAAACAAGCTGCAAAACTGGGGCGCAAAAGGAGGACCCTTTTGATAGGTCATTTCCACAGCTATTGATTGAGCTACAGTTTACAGTGGAACTTCATCATTATTATTATTATTCCTATTACTGAAAAATCAGGCAAAAAAGGCAACTTCAGAGGGGAAAAAGAATCCTGCACAATCTGTCTCCAATGAACAAAACAATTCTGCAACTGTCCTGAATATTAACCACACAGACTACACTGCTTGTACTACAGCTCGTTGGGATGGTCAAGTTTATACCCTCAGACACAGAGAAGTTATTTGACACTTTCCAAGGTTTCCTCTGAAGCTTCTCAGCTCACCAGTTACACTGAGCATCACAGCACCCAGAGCAGATAATAAACATCCTGTGGAGAATTATACTCCTGTCACAGCCTCACAACCACGAGCCTTCCTGATACTTACATGTGCAATGTCTCCCTTTGTGCCAATGACCCTGTCCTGAGAATGCTTGCTGAACTCCACATAGTGGTCATCAGGGAAGGAATGCCTAGAGACAGAGTCAGTAAAAACATCAAGGAACTGCAGATTCTACAAGAGCCAATCACAACCCCAACATCTCCAGCATGGGTTTCAATAACAGAAAACTAAATGTGTAGAAAACACTCTCCTTTCCACTAACTGTGGAAATGACAATGGTGAAATGCTCCACTGGCATTTGCAGGGAAGTCTCTATTACAGGCAGAGCCTTTACAGCAGACCAGTGACAGAACCACAAGCAGTAAATCCACAGCCTTGTCATCAGCAGGGTCTGCCATAAACATAACAGTGTTTAGAGGACTGGGCAATGAATGGCAGCATGAACATTCAAACACACGCAGGCCTGTGTGCCCTTTTCTCTGAAGAATGCCCTCTAGCTGACCCCGAACAGGTCACACCAAAACAGTTACTTACAATTAAGGCAGACAACAGTCCAACCTTTTAAAAATGAAGAGACTTCCACCCATTTTTTTATGGGAAGGAACAACTGTAAATCCTGAAAGATTTTAAATAGCTTTATCCAAGACTGAAATAGCTTGTATCAGGTCTGAAAACTTCCCAATGCAAATCACCATGCTAGTCAAATTCTGAACTGGCTATAGAAAGATAGTCAAGATAATTTACAAGCATGAGAACAAAAATACATTTATTTGCCTTCAGGAGCAACAGTGATTTTACTGATCTATCACGCACTAAACAGAATTTTAGGTAGTTAGAATTTAGTTAAAATTTACTCTGTGTGTAACCCATAAAACAGGGAGGATACTAATACAAGCAAGGGAGCACCTTTTACTTTTCACAAGAGACATTATGAAATCTGTGCTATTCAGTTTTTCAGAGTTTCTTCCTATATCAAATGGTTCTTCTAACTGCAGCATATCCCACAGCTGAACCAGAGTATACCTACTTCATATCAAAGACAGACTTCATTCCCCACAATGCAGACAGAGGTTGGCTCCATGTAGCAGATGTCAGCAATAAAGACCCATCCTGGATTTCCAGATTGGAGTGAAGGAGAAGGGAGGGAAAACAGCGGTTATAATTTTACCTGAACACATTTATCTTACACATACAAGATGAATGTAGGAACTTTGTGCTTAATAAGCTACTCCTATGGGGGTAAAAATCTAGGTATCTAATCCTAGGCATAATATAAAGAGCTGTTGGCAGACAAAGGAAAACACTGCAGATAACCATGAAAACATTTATGATGTTAACAGCAGATAAACACAGAATAATCCACGTCTGAATTTTAACACCCTGGGAGTGGAGCCCATTCTACTTATAAATCAGTTACCTTTTATTTCTTCCTAGAATCATCCCCCAAAAGATTTCTTTCTCCAGCAAAGGGAGGTTATATAAACTCTGATACTTTATCTCATGCTTATCTTAAATACATAATCAATTTAAGCATTTTTCCACTTCCAGACACACACATTAATTCCCTATGAAGGCACACAGCCACTGTGTATCTTCTCTATCATCTTGGGAAGAAAAAAAATAATTGTAGAACTCACAAGAGAGAGAGCATACAATTATCAGGAGCACTTTAATGACAGGTACTGCAGGCCAGCCAGTAGGTGCACTTTGGATGTTCATATCCAGATGGGCTCAAAACACACAGGGCTCAGGCAGTGAGAATTTTTAAAAATCAGAACAGGTTTGTAATTCCTTACCCTGGATGGCTCAAGGTGCGTGATGGCAGAGTTATGGCAGTTGTAACTGGCCTCTTCCTGTCCACTGAACACATTATAGAGTTTCAACTGCCCCGTGCAAGTACCCAGCATTAGGAATCGTTCTCTTGCAGAAAATGCGCAACAGGTAAAGCCACTCTCATCCTCATTTGCTTCCCTGAACACAGAAATTGGACGGAACCTAGAGAAGGCAAAAATACACGGGTCACCCAAAAGAGAGAAGAACAGCAGAACTGAAATGTGGTGAGGATACTAAATCCAGCCCCTAAAAATCATGTAGCTAAGTGTCAATTGTAAGACTAGTGCTCAAGTGAGTATGCTACAACAGTATTTGGAACCTTTCAAGGTTTGTTTAGCACTATTCAGCACTTCTGTTTAAGTACATGACTAAACTGAAGCACCTGGAGTCCATCTTCAAAGTTGGATTGATGAAAAACCTGAAATGCCATCACTTGGATAAGTACAGACAGCTACTAAAAACTTTCCTAACAGTTCCAAAACACTCAACACAGGAAGACGTGGCACATCAGCCAAACAACCTCCCAACACTATAATTTCCCACAGAGACACTGGTTTCACTGTGAAAATGCTCTCATGAATGTGTTATCTTTATTTTCATAAACTTTACATTACCTTCCAATTTAGCCTCAGGAAAGAAAGGCCACATAAAAAGGCAACTTGCAGTGCTGCAGATTCAGCTGCAAGAGTAAAATATGGATTCCACTGTCCTGCACCTGTTACCTAAGCATTCTCAAAGCTATGCTAAACTCTTGTGGGAAACTGGTGTTACATACTTACCTTCCAAAGGAGAACAAAGAGCTACGAGCTTCAGTAAAAATGTTGCTCATGAATTAACATGATACTGAAAATGAAGGGTGCTTTATGCACTAAGGGTCAGTAGTAAGGACAAGACAAAGAGAAAGCCAGTAAAAATGCCTTTCAAGGCTTTCCCACTGTCACTGTGAATAAAAACACTTTTGTCTCCAAGGATACTCCATTGTGGGACTGCATAGCCTGAATCCAAGTAAGGCTTTTTGGCACAGGGTACATCCTGAGAGGGACCACAAAACATTTTTCTTCCTTACCTGCTAAATATAAGGTGTCTATCAAAGCAGCCACCATCCACCCCTCCGTACTTCGGAAAGGCTGCCCTGCGGGTCAGCCGTGAGGTAAAGTTAGTTGGCGCCTGGCGCCTCTGTTTTGGCTCAGGACACTGGTGGGGAGTAAAGAGAGAGAAAGGGGGACAGGTGGCAACAGGGTTCTTGCAGCGGGCGTGCTGCTCCCTAAGGTACTCTGTGATTATACTGTCCAGCGTGGGTGGGGAAGGAAGGTGTCTGTCCAGCTGCTTTTTGATAGCTGGGCTCTGGCTGTAGGCGCCATGGTCCGATTTTTGTCGCAACACTCTGATTTTCCTGCCGTTGCAGGGAGACGGCCTCTCCCTGACAAAGCTAATCCTGCCAATCAGAGGAGAGTTGCTGGCATAGGAAGGGCCTGGAAGGGCAGGAGGACCTTGGGATGCCGACGGCCTTGCCTGAGCGTGGACAGAGGTGGCAGCGGAACCTACAGCAGTGTGGCTACTCAACCGGGCCGAGATGCCGTTCGCTATGCGAGGAGTGCGAGGCAGCGTCACGGGAGAGGCAGCGGCCGCAACGGGGGTGAAGGCAGACGAGTGAGATGCTGCCGTCATGGGCAGGTCAGCCTCCTTCGTCAGGACAGACGCAGTTTCTCCCAGGCCCTTAGAGATGAGATGGTTCCGAATCAGCAGCAGCAGCTCCTTCTCAGGAAACGTGATCCTTGACTGGGCCACCACATCTGCCTTCTGCAGCCGAGCCAGAGAGACGTCGGTGCCGATGAGCAGGGGCTTCCCCGAGACGCGCTCGATCAGCTCCGCCGCGTACTTGCAGAACTTCACGTGCTCGCTGCGCTTGTCCTGCAGCACCGGCTCCTTCATCAGCTGCTGGATCTGGCAGCTGCTGAAGAGGGGGAGCTTGCTGATGATCTGCCGGACGGTGCTGCTGCGCGACAGCCCCACCAAGGCTTTGCAGGCCAGTGCCCGGATCTGGTCAGCGTCGGTGATCGGCATCTTTACAGACAGCAATGACAGCAGCACTTTGATGCCGTTGTTGGACTGCACCACATTCCACATCTTGGCCAACGTGTGCTCACTGCTCTTGGGGGCCTGAGGAAGCTTCCGCCGGGGAGTTCCAGAGATGAATTTCCCGATACTGGAGATGCGGTTATCTGGGCCACACACACAATTGATGATGATCTGAAGGGCTGATTTCTGGATCTCCGCATCGTGGATGAAAAACTCACCCTCAGCAACCCCAAGGATGATACTAATACCTAGTGAGGAAAAGAAATAGTTTCTTTAGTACTCTAATATGTATCTTATACAGTTGACTGGAGAAGTAAGGGAGTCTTCCAATGAATTTGAAGAAAGTCAGTAATTCCCTTCATTTTGGAATTTTCTGAAGTTCTGATAACTAGTCTAAGACATTCTTCTACCTCCCTGGCAAAATGTTTTCCTGCACTGCTGCTCCTCCACTTCATCATCAGTAAAAAGAGAGTCAAACAGTCTTTCAGAGGGGGTGATCAGGTGTGGCCCAGAAATGCAAATCTCAGATATCTGAGCAAGATGCATGCTCTCATTCCTACTGCAGAGAGCAACTCTCTTGTATAACACCAATACAATGAATAGAGAGGAAGGAAGGGGACCATGTCATCAAGGTGGCGGGGGGGGGGGGGTGTGGGGCAAAAATCAAAATGTAACTTCTAAAAGGAGTCAGGCAAAAATGAAGCTTTAGGTTTATTTTGTTTCCTCCAAGGAGTTCCTGCTAGTTCAAGGTCTGCTTCAGAAGACCAAAACCCTCACAGAACCGGTATTTGTATATAGAAAGTTTTTGTGCAAAAGAAATTGTCTTTTGCCTGTATCTGGTACTCTGCCTGCCCTTTTTCTTTTCTTAAAAAAAAAAAAATTAAAAAATCAGGCCCCAGGTAAAGCATAAGCCTTGGATCTGATCCAGGCACATCTCACTCATTTACATGCTGAACCTCTAGGTAGGCAGTTACAGTATAATTCACACAGCAATAATTGTTCCTCTCCCATACTCTCAAATGCCATATCCCCAGGAGACTAAATTTCTGGGAAGCTGAGGAAACCTAATAGTCCCATTACAAAAGTATATTTGTCTCCACCTGCATTTAATAAGCTCTTGAAAACAAGTGCAAGAGAAAGACCTGTCTCCAGACTTGTAACCCAACCACAGTGTTAACCATGCCACAATTTTAATCACAGTCCACTCTCCCATTTATTTGCATCCCTGGCAATAACTCTGAGTAAGTGAATTATTTTAACCCTTGTTTGACTGCAGGCGAGAAACAGCCAGCCAAAACCACGAAGCAGAAGACAACTGACAAATGTGTAACTCATCAGGAACTTATTCAGCTTACCCACAGTGGAAACAGTAGAGCCAGCTTCATCTAACACATCCACAGGTTCTGCCAGCTGCAGCTGGATTTTAGGAACCACAGTCAGGATGGCCAGTACATCCAAAGCGTATCGTACTGTGTCATTCCTGGAAGACAACAAAAGAACTTCTTACAGGTGCATGTACAGAGTTATTCCAGTAACATAAAATAGCAATCAATCTACTCTACTCAAAAAAATGAAAGTCAATCAGTCACATTTGCTGTATTTGATGGTGCTTTTTGATTTTAGCATGTTCCACTCTGAAAGGACTGGTCTCCACAGAAGGCAGTGCTCACATGTACACCATTGCCTGCAGCCTGCCAACATTTACCTCACACAACCCACAGGCTCCTGAAAGCACTGCAACTTTGTATTTATAAAAATAACAATGTTAAGACTTACCCACCAAAGCATGCTAAATTAATCTTCTAAATCTAATCTAACTCCACATCTTAACTGGGAAACACCACTGTCCAAAATACGCTGTCACCAGTCAGCTAGAAAGTTTTTCTAAAGTCAAAGGAAGCTGTATAGCAGCAAACCAGACAATTGTGACAGAGGAAAAGGCACCAACTTAAGCTGCAGTTTAAGAGAGGGACAAGTGTGAGGAAGATGAAAAGGATATTCATCAAGAGGTGGAAGAGTGGAACATTTCAAGGAAAGAGGAGCTCTGTAAGGCTGTATGGAAAGGCAGGAGTTAAGCCAGCTAGCAATTAGGAAGCAGCTGCAGAAGGTAAGAAACAGGAGAACAGAAACTACCCAGGAGAGTGCAACATGAGAGAGAGGGAAGGAGGCGGGGAATTGCAGAAGTAAAACAGATTTCAAAGGTTTTCAGTTTGAGTTAGGCAAGGAGCTTCTAAAGGCAGTAGAAATAAGAAGCAGAGAGTCCTGGTCCACCTAATTCCAGGATTAAGACATGTCTTGATTTCACCATCTACTTGAAATATTTTCTAGCCTTTCTCTAACAGCAGGCAAATAAATTTTGAGTCAGACAGAAGTGGCACAGAACTCTGTCTAAACTCTATTATGATACTGCTTTCTCAGAAATGAAAGACTTGAGGCATTTTGGCTCTTCAGAAACCTCTTGGCATCCCTCTCTCCCCCTCAAAATTTTAGTCCTGCTTTCCACAGTGTTAACTTTCATAAGTACTGTGTAGCCACAGCACAGGCCCTAACAGCACTAACCACTATGTGCCTGTTTTAAATGCTATCAGGGCAGAAAATCTAGAAATGTAAATGTCCTGCCCAAGAGCCACAACTTGCTGCATTCAAACACAGCACTACAACAAACAGCTCACCTTGCATAGTACGTCTTCCAGTTGCAGGCTATTGAAATGAGCTGGAGCATGAGCTGGACACACGACAGTTTGAGAAAAACCTCTGCTGGCTCCCAGTAGAGCTGTGCTGGACCATACTCGATCAGGAACTCCATCATCTCTACAATTTGCTCATGAGTATATGAGCAGGCCTGCAGGGAAGGGACAGCATTAGATCACAAGGGTTACAAACTTGCACATCAAATCCCCCACTGCTGGGATTTAACTGAAAACTGCATCTACAAGATTAGACTACCACTGTCTCATAGATTAAGTATTTACTTTCTGCTTTATTCCCCAGTTATAAGAGAATACAGCAACTGTCGCTATAATAAGCTTAAGGATAATATCCTTTAAGTTTCTTTACAGTTTTAGAAAACTTAGGCTAATTTAAGAAGAAAAATTAAAATCCTACTCTGCTTTTAAGCTATTAATCAGTACTTTTTATTACATAAGACAACAGCTTATACACATTTCTTTAGTTATTGAAAACAAGTGATTTTTGCAGAAGTAAAAACATCCTCATATTTTTCTTACTTCAGTACTTCTAGAAAACTATCATAAATTAAACCAGAAACCACGAGTGAATGTGCTCCTCCAAAATAAGCAGCCATAAAATCCAGTCTCAAAAAACAAAACCAAGCAGAAACACAGAAAAAAAAAATCATGGTCAACACTGCAGATTATCATCTATCTGGATTTCCCAGGTAATTTCTAAAAACAATAGTGTTCAAAAGAAACATTTTCAGTTATCATTATCAAGTCAAACTTATTTCCAGGTTTTTCAAAATTATGCACTTCTCTGCACACATAGATTTTGTTCTTTCTGAGATTCAAAGCACAGAAAAGCCTACAGGCATCAAAAATAACCTGCCTTTAAGTTTTTGAGAGATAGAAAGGGAAGCACAGCAGATGAACAGGAACTTTAGTAATTCAGGTGCACCTCAAGGGCTTTCCTGTTTTCCTATTGCAGTGTCATTCCACAAGACAGGAAAAGAGTAACATTAAAAAAAATCCCTAAAAATTGCACATTGCCTAGTTATTGCACCGGTTTCAGAGGACATCCACATACATCTGCAGCCTGGGTTCACTTGAAAAATGCAACAACCATGTTAAAAGCTTGAGACATGCTCCTCACCTTGTAGGGGGGCTGTGGATGGACCAGGATGCCACCTTCAGTGCGCTGCAGAGACTGCTTCACCTGCTCCAGCTTGATGGCCAGGTGAGCCTCGAAGTACCGGCGCAAGGCCATGCAGGTGTGTTTCCCAGTCTGGCGACTGGCAAAGATCTCATCGTCACTCAACAGGGCTCCTTGGTCTTCCAGGTTTAAGATCTCTAGAGTACTTATCTTCAGAAAGAGGTTGGATGGGGGAAAAAAGGTTTCATCAGCTCAGTCTTATGGGTAAAAAAAGCACCTACAACTCTCAGCTGCCCTTGTACTAAATCTAGACAAACTGATTTTACTGTACAGGACCTACAAGCCCACTGAGAGCTGACTAAGGTTGTTTGAACAGAAAAGGGTATCTGCTTGGGTAAACAGTGAGTCTAAATTGAACCACGCCCTCGCCTTCACCATCTATGAGGAAAGAATTCCAGTATTCTATCAGTGCAGGTCTGGAGGCATTAGATGGCACAACACCCTGTAGCACTGATGTCCCCAAGTTAGACACAACCCAAGTATAGCAGAACTGCACAGCAACACCCTGCATTTACTCCAGCTTTGGTACATGAACAGTGTAATTTGTGCCCATGAGGCACCATGGTTACACAGCACACACAGCTGTACCTCTCCAGGATTCATCTGCATCCAAAAGGGTGCATGTCAACACCGCACGTATATGTGCAATTGTGAGAAACATTTGGACTCCCACTAAAGCCACCACTGTTTGAGTAAGTATTGCTTAGCCTTGCAGTTGCACCAAAAAGCTCCCAAAGGGTAGCAAGTCTCTAGACAATAATTATAATACTGAAACTAAAGTAACCAAAGACACAGGGATCCAGATGCATGTTGCTAAGAAAATTCACCACAACTCTCCATCTCTTGGGAACTGAGGAGGAAAAACCTCAAGAAAATCAAACAAAAGAACAAAACTCCCCAAAGTCGCATTGTAAAGGGTGCAAAACTTGATACTAAAACCCTGTTCCCCACATAAACCCACAAGCCTTACCAGGTTAACCAGACGTCGAAGGCCATCATGCCTGTCAAAGAGCTCCAGGACAGCACGGAAGGAGAAGCAAATGGAGAAGAACATGGTGGCATGGCAGCAGCCCGAGGCATGGGAGCACTCCATTAGCCATAAAGTGTAGTTCACTACATCTGAAAGCACATTATGGGGGTGCATGCACACCTAGAAAGAAAAAGAACATTTTTGAGACGGACTTCAAACAGATTGCTGAAGAGAATTTGCCCAAGGAGAACGAGGGCGGTTTGAGAAGCAAAGAGGACAAATATCAGTTATTCCCAGCTTGACTGAGGATATCTGACACACAAAATAAAAATTCCCATTTCCAAACCAGTAAAAAAAAACAAAAGAGCAAACCCTTTGAGACTAATAGGGTCTATGATCTGGCAACATCGGAATAGCAATTGGTCCATTCGCAGAGCAAAACACAAATACAGCAGTCTTAGTGTAGTATAATTCCAGAAAATCCTTCTCCATACCACTTTCAGACATCCAAAGAACGCTTTGTTACAGGCAGAGAAGTTTCCACTGAAGAAACAAAACTTCCTCTCACTGTAACAGTACCATATGCTGTGTTGGGGTTCCAGCAAAACCTGGCAGCACTGAAGCCTAGGGGAATCGCAAGGATCATCAAATGCACTAATAAAGCCTGACTTTCTCTGGAAACAGACAACTGAGCTGGTCTTTGCCTTTCTCAGACCCTGCGCTCAGAACTGCACTTTCCATATGCCTGTTGGCTTCTAATGATGGGGAATTTGGAACTTTCTGCCAGGGTCAGTGCCAGGAGGAACAGCACAGAGCTCAAGTGCTGGCACCAGCTGCCATATGCCAAGTTAGCAGTTTTCCCTCTCTTCTCTGCTGGTGCTGGACATACTCAGAGAATACAGTGCTACCAGCTTCAGACCTGAGGCATGGCATGGATTTGGTGACAAGGGACTGCCCCTTGAAACTGGCTTCCCACAAAATTCAAAATGTACCACAGAAACCTGCTCTACTTGGTACCTGTAGATACTGGGGATAACATCTGGCAGAAGACACAATGTCACTAGAAAAGAGCTGCATGGTTTTATGACATGGCCTGAGGATGTCGAGCAGAAGGAATCCTCACATAGCACCCTACCATAGCTTTTGGCTTTCCTTTGGAACAGCCATGCAAGCAGCAAGGAGAATCAGGGAAAAAAACAACAAAGAAGGCCAAAAAGAGCATAGGGAATTTTCTCACTTTAAAGTTCCGAGAAACACCAAAACAGCTCCTATGCAGTCAGGGTCCATCTTTGGGACAAAAGAACTGTAAGGAACCATTCCACCTTTCTTGACCACACAGGGCACACACAGTCCTGATAAACCATGATTACCAGAAGGTTTGAGAACTCACACATGCAAACACCTGCAGAACACAAATGTCAGAGTCCATACAGATACAGCCTTTAACAACCACTACCAGTCCAGCCTTATGTGCTCAGGAGTCTTAAGCATGTTGAATCACAACACACACTCAGACAGCATCAAAAACTAGTAAAGAATAAGCAGAAATGTACAGTTATTAGTCAACTGCTTCCATTTTCAGCTGAAAAAAGAAGAAAATACTAGACAGTGACAGGGCAGCAATCAAAAGCCATCATCTAGAGCAGAGTTGAAGGGTTAAAGCCACAACTTTGCAGTTGCTTTGAATGACTTTTAGAGCAGGATGCTCCCACAGGCTGCGACTAATGCTCAAAAGCACCTTTTTTTTTCTCTTTGGTATGGTAGCGACTTCAGAATAAAGTGGATCAGTTCATAGATCTGGCTCAGCACACACATGCTGCTGTCAGTACGAAAAAATAAAAAAGGAAACAGAATCACTGCTCAAAGTACCTGGGAAACTGAAGCTTAAGGGAATACTGTCACATGGACCCCTCTGGAGGGATGCTTGCCGCAGGGACACTACTGAACCCAGAGGACAAGCTCTCTTAAGCATTTTTGTCTTTATGAAATATGAGGTAAGAAATTTTACCATCATTAACAGCTGTTTTAACAGATTTAAGCTCAGGCACAGAGAACTCATAGTATCATTCAAAGTGGTTTTCTGAACAATGCAAACCAGATTTGCATGGGGCTCCTGCTGCACTCTAACACCTCCACAGAAGCTGTGCTGCTGTCTGGAATCTGACTGAGGGACTGTGTAACACTGAAGCTGTTCACACTGGACGGAAAAATCAATCTCAAGTATGGTAACCCACTGGAACAGATGGGAAAAGAAAGACAAGAATGGAGAAGGTTTTTGTTGGGGTTTTTTTGAGGGAAAGAGGGAATAATAGGATGAAAAGGGTGATGAAAGTATTGAGACAATGTTGAGAAGGTCTTCAGTTAATTCCCTAGGAACTGGAATCCACACCTTTGAAACAAAACACTCAAATACACTGTTATTCATACACCTCCTAGTGCCTCTGCACATACCAGTCACTCACATAAATTTGCTTTTCAGCTTAGGAGATGTTTATTCACTGTTTGAAAATAGGCAGAAACACTGACAAACAATGGAATCACAGCAGTTACGGGACAAGGACAACTCTTACCCTCTCCATGGCATCCTGATTGTACGACAAATAATACAAGCACATGGACACCCCTGTTGCTGCCATGGAAGGACGAGGAATCTCCAGCAACTTTTGCACCCCTCCATGAGCAACAAACTCCGTTGCAAACTTGTTGTGCAGCAGCAATGATGCCAAATGCTAAGGAAGGATAAAAGCAGACTGTAATTCCTCAAATTGTCATCAATTCCACTCCCAATCCACAGAAAAATAGACAGCAGAAAAAGCAAGTGCTCCATGCTTTGTCCACCTCATTTCTTCCTCCCATTATACTTAACCCAGAATGCAGTATTTATTCTAATACAAAAGCAAAAAAGGCACTAGCACTTCATTTTACACATCCTGAATAGACAAACAACTCAGAAATTATCCGATAAGCCACCCTAAGGTCTTCTTTTTCTTTCCCAATTCACTCAGTTTCTATTACCACTAAGAGCTATTTAAATTTCCACTCACAGTTTGATTATTGCCATACTGCTGACCAGAAGAATTTTACAAAATGAAGCATAAAGGCAATTAAACAGAAGTCTGCAGCTGCACTGAAGTGTACAGCACACTATTTTTCTGTATTATCAACACCTTAAGAGGAAACAGTAAGGACCACTGTAAACCCCCCCTCCACTCCCAACTGAGGTAACCCACAGCCTTTGTAGGAACACTGCTCCTTGGAAATAAATTCTCAGACAAATGACAAAAATACAGAGGGGAAGACAACACTGGAGGATCAGAGCCAGAGAAGTTACAGAGAAAGAGGGGAAAGAATGAACAGAAAAGTTTAACTTGTGCTGCTGCACTGCAGGTTTGGCTTGGTTATTTTGTGTGGCTTTGTACCTTGGGGAAGTAACCTTAAAGACCACTGACACAAAACTACTGTATTTCAAACACTAAGCTCAGAAATGTCATGCTGAGGTTTCTGGGAGTAAGATGCTTATGTTTACCCCTGACATCTCCCTTGAGATAGCAGGCAGTGGAACAACTCAGGAATGCCATCTAAGGGCAATAGGAACACAAGCAGTTCACAGAAAAAGGAAATTTATCATCTTCAGATAGGCAGATGGCAGGTGAAATTGATGACATCTCCTGCACAATTAAGATCTTTTTACCCCCTCCTCCCTTTACTGTTTTTTCCTTTCGAATACTTGGGAGTTAAAAAAAAATCTGCAATACATTTGAATGAAAGCCAATTCCAAACCCAGGGAATGCTGCGAGACAGAGGCCTAAAGATGAGCACTTGCCTTTGACATGTAGCAGGCATATATTCAATGCTTTTACAATGTTTATGATGTATCTTATGTCTTATGAAAGTAATTTACCTTAAGAGCTTCAAAAGTGAGCAGCACATCGTTGGTTCGCTTCAAATCAATGTAGTACATCATCAGCTCCCTCGATCCCAGTTGCATAAAGATGGGTAGTAGCTGAGAAAAATACAAGTGGGGCAGTAGCTGAATGTTTCGTGGGAAACACAAGGTCTGTTTTGGTTTATACTCTCTCAAACCCCCAATTTTCCCCTATTAGCAGATACCTGTTATGAGAGGTCAGTGGTAACCAGCTCCATCCATAGGAAGCAATAAAGGTTAACAGACCTCTTGTAATACATCTGCTGACTGCAGCAAGGTGCATGGCAGCTGCCACACGGAAATCTTAAGACTCTCCTTCAAGTGCGGCTATGGAAGTCCACACAGATACCACCCTGGAGAGAGGTTCCACCTTCCATCTGTGCAAAGACAACTCCCCAACAACTGAACAGAAAAAACAGGAGAGCAGGGCAACAAACCAAAACCCTTTGCATAATTCTCTGTAACAGCTTTATGCTATTAATTCCTACTTTTATATCCTGTTATTGCTGGCATGTGAAGCAATCCAGTCAGCATGCAGGGTGTTAGGGGGATAATGGTTTCTGGCTCTCACAGAAGCAAGGCACACATGTGCACACACAATGTATACCACAAAGCAAAACTGTGTTGCTTTGTTCTGTTACAAATTAAGCCAAACCACATTAAAAAAAAAGAAAAATGGAAAATGGAAATGTACTTTGGTAAATCTGACGTGGCCACACTAATATGTCCATTTAAGTAATATTAGCTCTCAAAAGCATCTGCATAACATAGGCCCTGCCCTGCCACTTGTCATCAGAACTACTGCAGAGGTCACACAAACCACTTAGCTTAGAATTTGAAGTTATTTCTCAGACTTTTAATTGCAGAAGTATATCACATCCCCCATAGGAAACAGGGAAAATGTCCACATTTCAAACAAAGTGACTTGCCCTGTGTCATGTAAATGATCCCCAAATTTAACAGAATCATGGAATAAAATCCCTGGTGCCATGCTCCAACTACTAGACCACACACCTGCTAGGTTGAGGTTTGAGTATTACCTACCAAGTAATACTCAAACTAATGACTTCATCAATCTGAAAGTCATCAGCCACTCAGGAAAGGTTACCTATCTTAATCATAACAGGAAACATCAGAGAGCAACGTAACAAATTTTCCCCCACAATACCACTCGGCTTTGTCAGGAGAACTGGAGCACATTAGTGCTTCCTTCCCCTGCCATATGCTCACCTCTTGGTACTCCCCTAAGGGAGTCAGGTACTGCAGAATCAGCCTCTGCTCTATGGCTGGAGTCAAGGGGTAAAGTGTGTAATTAGTGCCAATCACCCACGGGGACATTTCTGACCAGCTGCTGTTGGACAGTTCAACGAACATCCGCTCTGGTTCGGAGGTGGAAAAGCCCAGCTTTTGCTTGGCCTTCCGGAAGCCATCTCTTTCATGCTGTTTCCCTGATTTGCCTTTCCTCAGGCCTCCATCATCTAGCTTTGTAGCAGAGTTAACTCTGCTACTGGTCTTGTGGCTTGAATCAAGATGAAAGGAGATGTCCATGTCACCAGGAACTTCCTCTTGCTCTCCATCTACCGTCATCTCCCCATAATCCATATCCACAGCCTCTTCATCGAGAGGCAGCAGCGGATCTGATGGCACTTTCCGAGGGCTGGGACGTTTGTTTTCCTGTTTTGTAGTCATTTCAGTGACCTGTAACTCTCGCAGCCGACGAAGCACCAGAGCCACCTGTTTCAGAAAAGCAGCACTCATGAGAACACACTTCTTGCTTTGATCATACAACTCAGCCATATTTTTCGTTATTACCATATAACCCACTGCACAGCATAAATTGCCAAGTACGCTGTGGTGTACATTTGCTCAGAGAAACAATGACTTCAAAGTGAGAAAGAGAACTCAAACCATTTTTTGCTACAGCAGCTTTGATTCTAAAATAGCAACACCAAGTCTCCTGTGTGAGAAGGAAGTGCCTTGAAAGCCACTAAAAGGAGACAAGCTATATTGGTGTTAATAGAACCACACAGCAGCTTGCAGCATCCTTCCATCATCTCTGCCTAGCCTGGAAAAAAGGCAACATTCCCTTTCAAAGCAGGCGCTTTGTAACTTGCAGTTACACAAAACCAAATGTTGTGCTCTTACTTTTAAAGATGAGAAGCGAATGCATTTTCATCATAGTTCTCTCCATGTTGACTTACCTTTCTTTTCAAAACCCCTGTCTGGTGGGTAAATCACAACATGAAAGAGTTACAAATGTAAAGCTGTTCAAAGTTTTTCTTTAAGGAAACCATGAATATGAGTCTCATTACAAAGTAACATATCTAACTTCTTAGGTTTCCACTGGCTTTTTTAACACAGCTGGTGTAAGAATAATCAGGCCACACACTCCAAACAGCAGATGCACCATCAGGAAAGGATGGAAACCATAAGCTACTGACTCTTACAGATAATATCACAATCACTGTAAGACTCATATATTAACTCATGAATGTGAGCTCTCATAAATAAAAATTAAGAAAAGGTAAAGATAACTGCACTCTACAAAGGGGAAGTGATTGAGAGATGATTACCAGTTGTGAGTTCTCATCCCTGTAATTTGCAGCAATGTCCTGGTTTTCCATAGCTCCTCCCAGCAGCCCCGTTGCATATGTCCTCAGTGGCTGATCAGCCTCTCGTGCCCACTTAAAGAGATTTTCAACTATGCCTTCCTAAAATGGAGAAAATAAGAAAGCAGTTCCAACAGTTACATTTAATCTTTAACTTCTCAGTCTCAGTGAAAGAACCTGTTGGGAACAATTCTTCCTAGCAATGACCAGGCTAGATTTCCTACTAATCATGTACTGAATAAAAATATCTGGAACAAAGGGAAAAAAAAGAAACAAATCTAACACTTTAAGCTGCATTAAAGTATTCCCAGGCATTGGATATTTAGATTTGCACACCTGAAAAAAATCTTCTCAAGTGGACAGCAAAACACTACAGGTATGAATTGCTTAGTCTAAACAAACAAGTCCAAAGTTTCTGGCAGTTTCACTAATAAAAATCTCCAGCAACTGAGCAGATGACGTGTTGAACTTACACCAAGTAGAATGGAATTTGGCTAAATTTAAAACTGTCAATTAAAAAAGAGAATGTTTTAGAGCGAAAGACTAATTTTTTTCTCTAAAAATTCTCTAATTTTTGCCACTGGATTTTGAAACAAACCAGACCACATCATCATCATGACTGAAATCTTACACATAATTTGAATCACAGGTACAATATAAAAAAAGAACAGAGAAAAGTAATAATGAATAGATACACATTTCAATGAGAACTCCCAGCTTCCAGATTTTTAAAGATTTGTCTGTTATATATTTAAAGACAATTGCATTAGCATTTAAATGCTCTTATGTAATTAAAAAAAATTCTAACTGACGTGAAATCTCTTGGTCGCTAGAGGGCCTCTTTGTGACCAGAACAGCACTCTCTTCCAGCGGATATCCTAAAGTATCCTACAAACAGGAGCCCAAAGTGCCAGAGCAGAGCTCCAGATATTCTCAAGTCAAAAGGAAAAATGTTCTTAAACAAAAAACTTAGCTTCAGCTTACAGAGAGTTTTAGTCCCTGGAAATAGCTATGTTCTCCATAACGGGGGAGCTATTGTTTTGGGTTTAAATTTTTTTGGATCAAGTTCTCCCAGCCTTAGCTTTTGGACAGATCACAAAGGGCTCAAATTAAATGAAATCTTTTACAAAGGGAGAACATTATTCTTTTCTTTTATCACACTTTAGAATTCATATCCATATTTTCAATAGTAAAGAAATTAAGTACTACCTAATTTGCAAAATTAAGAAAAACAAATATTTACAGAAGAGGAAACCCAGGCTCAGGAGTGAAATTCACTTTCTCCTCACTTTCAACTCTCTGTGCATTCCTTCGGAACAACACACTTGTCAACATACAGAAGTCTGAATCAGCTGTCCATCACAGTTCCAGATAATCCCCACAAAGCATGTGGATTTTAGACTGCTTAGTTAAAGTATGACTTGCTTATCACTTATCTCTAGTAATGCTATCGCTCTGCTGAAGCTGGGGATTACTGGGCAAGACTCCTACAGCAAGTCCTCCATGTTCTATACAGCCTGCTCCATTTACAGGCCTATAAAGTAACAATTCAAATTATAACATTTCCCAAAACATTACATAGGTTCCAGCTCCTGTTTTAATCAGTCACATTACACCTTAAAAAACTGTGAACAAGCCAAGACCAGAAAGTCCCAAACCATTAGTAAGACTGAACAGATTGTCTCCCAGGGACAGGATTTCAATATGGCTTTTTACTCATTTCTCCTTTGGGAAGACTTGTTGGAGGACATAATACAGCAAGCTTGAAAACGAAGCCTCAGCACAAGCGATACCTTTTCCTGAAAGACAACAGCTGTTTCCAGTCCCGGCATGATATCCAGCAGAAGTCGGCAGGCAGCAGTGTTCAGTGGAGGTTCTCTGCTTGTCATCACATAAGCATTCACTAGCTGGAGGAGAGCAGGAACAGCATGGGTTTGAAATCAGACTGACCAAAACCTGAGAGGCGAAAGCCTTACAGCTCCCAAAGCAGCCAAACCATAAAGTAAGGAATGCCAGTCTAAGCCCCAGATGTCAATATGATCAGCCTTTAACACGCTCCCTCAGTGTCTCAGAAGTCAAAATTGCTTCTCAGAGAAGCAATCAGAGAACCTCTGATCTGCTTTTCACTGACTAAATATTTATCTTGAACTAATTTGTAAAGACAAATTAAAAAATCTTGACACTAACAGTGTAAACATGAAAAGATAATCACTACAAAAATAAATGTAATAAATAGCACATTTTTAATTGTGCCTACATTTGCTTATCACTTGCAGTTTAACATAGAGAGCTATATGCAAGCAATCTGTCAGAATCCTTACAGCAATGTGTACTGACACAGCTGCTTACAGGGATGCAAGGATAACAATTATAGCTATTACATCATGTTAGAGTGTAGAAACATAAGAGGAAAGCCAGACTCCTGCCTCCTAATTCTCTGCCTGAGTCTTCTAGAGCTGGTCACACTCTTCTGCTCCTACAGGCAGCCCAACATTTCAAAGTATTCAGCGACAGGGCACTGGAATTAGTGGTATTAACATTACAGAAAGAAATTATGCTTTTGTACTTGTATTAGAAGAGCTACATTTTCTTTAAAGAGACTGATAAACCTTGAAAAGAACTAATTCAATTGTTGCTACACACATTCCAACAGCTCATCAATTCCCCTTTCCTTGAGTCACTTTAACAGTGGCAAATGAGTTGCTCTTAAACCCACTTTAAAAACCACTGCTATGGAAGAGATAGTCGTGACACCACTAAAATAAATACTAAACAAGTACTGAGGTGAACCAGCACACAGGAAATAAAAGCCCTAAGGTGGTGTCAGGAACTGACAGATGGAGTTCTCAGAGCAAACCTACCGCATTCATGAAGTCATCATTCTTGAAAAGTATCCTCAGTAAGTGCCCCAGCATGCACTCCGGATCCGCTCGGCCTGCGGGGGGAACAGGAAAACATTCACCCACCTGCCTCAGGATGTCAGGATTAATATTGAACTGCTGTCCTCAAACTGACTGTGGAATACTCTACTGTCAGCACCACAGAGCACCATTTCCCAGTGCAAAAGCAGTGTCAGACCTCGATCAGAAGCTGGCACATGTTTACTCTCAATATGAGTTGCCAGATATTCACTGGGACAGAGTTGGTGCTGCCAAACCCACTCAGGACACCTTACCCGGGTGTCGGTCATCGAACGGGTCCGGGTCCCCCTTGCGGTACTCTTCAGTCTCCTTCTCAATCAGCTCCGACATCCTGCAGGGGCAATGGCACCACGTGAACACAAGTCACACTCAGCCTGCTCCTAGTGCTCCTCACGTTAACATGTCTGTCAAAGCACCCTAAACCAGCCCATCCACTTGCACCTGAACAGCACTCGGTGCCACCAGAGGATTTCAGACTGTCCACGATAGAGAGAGAGAAGACTGGTAACTACTACCTCATCCTCTCATTGTGTCCAAACACACTGAACCCATATCAACACCCCAGAGTTGCACAAACATGATACTCTGGGCAGCCAACACCTTTTATTTACTCATGTTAGAATCCTGGTGGTGTAGAGAACTCGAGCAAATAAAGGTCTCAAGTCGTACTTCTCAGCAGCACAGTGTTTTTCTCTTGCAGCAGAGCAAGTCCTGAAGAGGTGAGTTAGTCCTCCTCCCTCTTCAGTGTGCTCAAGGGCAGCTGCTCAAACTGCCTACTCAGTTTTTTGTAGTTTTGCGTATTAAATTTCAATCACGTTGTATCATTAGTAAATATTAAATATTTTTATAAAGTGTTGTGTAATCTCTATTCAGCTATCAATGTTTTAGTATGTGTCAGCTACCACAATGGATAAGACAAGGAGAAACTCAGCCAGCTCCTCATTCATAGACCTTCAAAATATATTAAATGTTCCTCTCTATCAAAAAAAAGAAATTGAGGGTTGTTTTGAAGCTATGCCTTCTCCTAAACTGAGGAGTAGCCTCAGCGGATACAAGAAATCCTATGCTCTGATTCATTTAGAATGAGCAGTACAGGAATTAATTATTATTTTTATTTAAACAAAGTCAAGACAAGGGAAATTATCTCATGGCTAAGCAATAAATAATTCTGTAGTTATTCACTGTCTTTCTCCATGAAGAGTTACAACAGAAATATATGCAATTTTATGTGAAATAAAGAGCACTCAATTGCATTCAAAACCAACAAATTAAATCTTAGTTCCTTGGTGTAACACATCATTTCCCCCCCTCTACTGAGGTGCAGAGTGGGCTACACAGTCTATGTGCAGCACAGCATTTTAAAACAAGGTCTTAATACCTCAGAGTGGTAATCTAGGCAGAGTTTAGTATAGGAGAGACAAAACTGCTGGAAGGCTGCAGTAATCCCTGGAAAAATATTTGTCTTTCACAGGGGATTTCCCTTACAGAACACCACTGACTTCTACTCCATTCCTGTTACTTTCCAGAAAATATCCAGTGTTCCCAGGGACAATTAGAGGTATAAATGTACTTAGTCCTGACTCTGAACTACACTGACTTGCCAATGTGACAGAGGATGATGCCTGCCAGATTGTAGGAACAGCAATTTAGCTCCCTGGGAATGAGCAGAGAACTTTCCTGCTTGTCTCTGACCTGACAATTATCACTCAAACTGTTGGTCCTGTGGGGTTCCAATATTTACTTTTATAAATGTGATTGTGAAGGGATGCAAATTGTGTCTATCGTTAATAATAGGTGGCACAGCTTGAGCTCTCAAGAGATTCCGGCAAAAGCAAGTTACTTACATACTCCATTGCCAGCTCCTCATTTTTTTCCATGAGAACTAATAGCTTGAGGGGTGTCTGCTGACAGACAACTCAGACAAATGGGGAGTTGGGAAGCAGCACCCTCAGCTTGTCAGGTCTTTTGAGGCGATAATTAGGATTTTGATTACATGCCAGAAAGGACAGAGAAGCAGCATGGAAAGTGAGCACTACACTCTGGCCAGTGCATCCTGTCTGGGTAGGCAGCCAAACTGTGAGCCAGCACCCAGTGGTTTCAGGGACAACAACATTATCACAGGCTAGATGAAACAGGCATGTGAATCACTAATTATGAGGGGGTTTTGAGACAATTAATCACAACTGTTTGATCAAAATAAAAAAATCACTGCCTCTTTAAATTGACTCTCAGAAAGAAACAAAACAAAAACAACAACAAAATCAAGCTTCCTTACAATATCCTTCTTTTAACTAACACGTACAAAGGTGGTTTGTGACCTGACCTGGATGAATCTACCCAGATCAACAGCTCTGTCAATGCTCAATTGAAGCAACAGAAGAGTCAAATAACTAACAAAGCTCATTCCCGCCTTCTAACATTGGCACCTGGTACACAGGGATTTCACAAAACCACAACTTTTATTCAGGTTTCAAGATCTTCTTCATTCACTTGGCATTATAATGGTTCTCCAGCCACTTCAAAGTCTGCAGACAAGACCTAGGATTTACACAGAGGCAGGGATTCTTTCCCCTTACTTCTAACTCATTTTTTTTTTCTCTTTACAACTCTTTGGAAAGTTAGTCAGACCTCCATTTTCAGTTGTCACAAACTGAGCTCTTTGGGAGTAGGGCAGGAAGGGGCAACGGTATACTGAGAAGTATGTCAACTGTGCAAGGTTCCCAGTGATCTACATGGCATAACATAAAGCCATCCTAATCCACTCCTATGTCATCACTTGCTATTAATGACCAACCTGAGCCCTTACAGCAGATTACAACAGCATAGGATGCTCTAGGATTCCATACCACAATGCACTTGGTTAGTGGAGATCAAAGTTATGATGTTAAACTGCTGATTTATCCCTTGATGAAAGAGGCTCCTGGGATGCAGCAAAGGATCTGATTCCCAGGATTTGCCTGAATGGTTGAACATGACTTGAATTCAGTTTATAAACTTAAGCTCTTACAGGATCATTTCAATGTACAGTATTTTGGAAAAACAACTATATTTAATATCTGTTGTTTGCTGACAGGTTTCCAAACAATTTATCCAGTTCACACCTTCTAATTGTCCCAAGTTTCTAAGTCCAGAAAACCAGCTTATTTGGCAGTGACAATTCAGCTGTGGCCTGTAAACCTCACTGTTGCTGTCCTTGCCCTGTTATTGTTGAACCACTCACTACTGCACTCTCACATGTGCTGCCTCAGTATCACATTTAACAAACACCCATCCACACCAGGAAGTTTTCTTCCATTTTGCTCAGGAGGCAGAAGGAAGTAGAGAAGTATCACTCACAAACAAGTATGACCACAGCTTCCTCTGCCTGAAGGCTAAAACAATATGTAAGGGCATTACTCTGCCTCAGGACATTGACCAATGCAAGCTCCAGTTGGTGAGGATTCCTGGGGACCATCTCTACTAGAAAATTCTAAATATCTAAAACTCCCTCCTCCAAACACACATATGGCTTCTGTTGATACCTGAGACACTGTAAATCCAATTTCTGACAGAGCCAGTAGATCCCTTTGCTGTCTACCTTAAATAAATCTATACTACATCCACTAAAGCCAAAACACCCAAGCTTTCCCCATTTATAACCACTCTGCCTGCTGCACTGAAACCTTGAGAATCAACGGAGAGTTATCAAACTTGTCTGGGCATAAATAATGTAGGGAGCTCCAGGAGCTGAGTGGGAGCAAGAAGTGCCAGACTGCTATAAACACAAGAAAAGACATGTTTAATTCAAATGTCTTTAAATTTCTTAGAATACAGTCAATTTCTGGTTATGCCTACAGGAAAAAGCCTTCAAAGAGCACATATGTTTTCTTCAGACAATACCCAAAGATACACCAAAACATGTCTCATGATTTTCAAGAGACCTACTGATTTTCAAGCATTTAGGGTCGGTTTTCTGTTGCTCATCTCCCTCTTCAGTGCTGCTATTTTTAAAATTTAGTAGGACCAGCGAAAAAGTTGTGCCCAGTGGGTGAGGTATAACACAAATCTGAGCAAAGAAGCTCCACCAGATTCCTGTTGCTTCCACCCAGTGCCAGCTCAAACTCCATGAGCTGACTTGTCTGACCAGACAATGCAGGGCAGAGCAGAACAGAAACCTGGATTGCTCCTGAAGTCCAGAGCAGTTCAGTCCTGCACACACCAGGCAGGCCATGGGTCTGCGAGCAAAGGTGTGAGGAGGAATTGGGATGAATTTCCATGAGTCTCCTGCTAAATCAAGAGTAGTGTCAGTCTACCCAAGTGAGGCCTGGCATAGGAAACCAAAAATCCAGCTGATAATTCAAATGTTATGGTGTGACCCACACAGCTCCTAAAAATAATTTATTGGTCCAGGGAATATTTTCCTCACACATGCAATACAATGCCAGTCAATCAACACACAGTTTAAAACAATAAATCAAGTTTTAAAATTTCACTTTAAACATGCTCTATGAGTTCAATAACATTTTCTCAATGTAATTCCCCCTACTCATCCTACTCTTGTCCTTTCATTTAATCTGACCACTGTTACTGCAATCTCAAACCCCTCACAACACCAATGATGGAACAACATTCTCATAGAGTCCCTTGATCTTGATCAAGGTTTCAGAAGCGTCAGGTTAAGATACCAGATTTATTTCAACTATTAATTATTTTTCTGACTTCTATTATTTCTCCTAATTCATGTTTTAGAGACAGTCTGTGTAAGATCTTCACAATATAAACTTCTTACTAAAAATGATATTTAAATACCCCATTTACAGTTCAACTTCCAGACCATGAAAATGAATTACAGGTTATCAGGTATGTGAAAACCTCAAGCAAAAATGCAGTAAAAGCTGCTGCCAAGTAACTTCAGACACTCAAATTTAGGAATGTGCTTATCAGATCTTACCTGGTGAGAATAGGGACCATGTCTTGCCCACTGCCATGTTCTTTCTCCCACTGCTCAAGCAAAGTAGTGAGCTCAGCCTTGGAGTCCACATGCCCAGATCCTGAAGTCATGGCTTAGCCTAAGGCAGAGGTAACAACCAGAAATAAAAAAAAGGGCATAAAAATGAGCCAGAAATCCCACCGTTTCACTATACTCATTGAAAACCACCTAAGCCAAAGATTACAAGTCATTTGAAAGAGGCAAGTAAATACTCAGCAACAAGGAGAGAGATCAAGTGACAGAACTCTGCTTTCAAAGCTCAAAGTTTCTTTTTGGTCCTTTGCCTGAAGACGAAAGAACACGTGTAGACTCTGCACACAAGCCCTGCTCAGTGCAGGGCAGCCCTGACCAGGGCCTCACCCAGGGCTGTTCACTGCTGAGCCTCTTAACAGCTCCCACTCCAGGAGCAGGCCTCAGTTGGTCTTTGCTGGTGATTTACTCCAGAACCAACAAAGCCAGGGCAACAAGACTGATCGGTGTCATTACTCCAGTTTAACACCCTCCAGACAGCAGTGGAAATGCCAACACACATTCCAGGCACGCAGTGCCAGGGAGCCACAGGGGGCAGTGGGAGCAGCTCCAGGACAGTGCTGGTTGGGAAAGAGCAGGGCACCACATGGCCACTTGTTCAAGGTTTCCAAGAATGGCCAGGGGATCCCGTAGGGAGGAAGGATGATCGCAGGAGGGAGCACTGGAGCAACTACTTCAGGTTTATCAGCCTTTACTTTCATGACAGCAGCTGACAGAAGATTTATCTTCTCATCCTCAAAAGTTAATCCCTCTACAGCACTAACTGACTTGTTAAGGTACCATTTAATGAAGAGAACTATCACTGTAGATTCTGTTTAAGCCTCTAAACTACCAGGTGTCAGTTTTTATCAATCAGATAAATAAACTAGAACAAAATCTGTCTCAGAACACTGGTGTGCCCTCAGTTTCCAACCTGACAGACTGTGGTTGCTGGGAAGAGTTGTAACTTCTGGAGGAAGGAATATCCAATCCTAATTTATAAATTGACCTTGTACTGAAAGGGGGGGGGGGGGGGAATCAAAGCAAAAGAGATTTCTTCACATCCAAAACCACAAAGGTTCCCAGCATTTCATTAGCCATACAGCCATAACATGGCAATATCCATCTGCCATGAGACTGAATACTCATTTTTCATAACTGATGCAAAGAAAGAGCTTTCCAGAACAATATTAAATACAAACGTGTTTAAGACAGTGACATACCTGAAATACATATTCAGGAATCAGTGAAATGACAGACTATAAAGGTAGCCATAGGCCAACATAGATTACATAAACATTTATAGCCCAAGTTCTCTCTGAAAAACAATACCATGCTTAACTGAGGTTGGACACCTCAGAGTGGTTTAAAATCTTTCCAATCAGGGAATGGATGAACAATCCTACAGTTCTACCTCATGTCTCATAGGTGCTTCTGAATTTAATGTACTGTGACTGGTTAGTTAAATTGGAGACAAGAAGTGAAGATCACCTGGCTGATGGTGAAACTGGGAGAAACTGCACAAAAATCATCACCCAAAGACTACAGAAAGATAAACCTGTGACTACAAAAACACTATTTTGATAAGTACTATATGAAGCGAGCATATGCTAACAAAAAGCCACCTAAGCATAAAGAAAGATGATGTTTTCTAAATCACAAGTAATTATGATTTTATCTAGGACATTCATTATTCATTCATCTCAGAACTACACCAGGAAATTCAATGCAAATGCATAAATTGCTTAGGACGAAACACTGCCTAGATGCAGGCAACAAACATAATGAGATTGTACACATACACGCCTCCCTGAAACACCTTTGAAAAAGAAAACTATTCTGAGCTCATAAAGATCCATTTCCTTTTTCATTAACTGAACACCACTTGCCAGAAGCACTTCAGAGCTTTTAAATATCGCAGATAAACATCCAGACAAATCCACCCTGGGCCTCAGAACGCAAGTGCCATACCTGAATCTGCATTCAACCATTTCTGACATCTCCACCTTCACTCTCTACCCAAGGGTTACAGAAAGAAGGGCCCTGTGACCCCAGAGCTTGTACAGGACCTGTACGGGCTCTCCTGCAATCTCAAGAACACTTTATTTCCTCTAACAACCCTTAACTGTTCCTGCTAGAAAATAAAGGTACAGCAACACCTGCTGCAGCTCGACGGAGTTCCAGCCAGGAAGACCACAGAAATTACTCATGCTGCCCCCTGGGAGAGCCTGTGCTATACCATAACCAAGAGAACACAGAAAAATCCCAGCTGTCCCTAAAACCTGGAGTATTGCCTCAACAAAGTACATTATCAGTCTAAATACCCGATGCTGACAGACAGCTATTTTCCTGAAATGAAGTTAAAACACAAAATGCCACCCCTTCTATCAGGAGACAGCAATGAAAGTGAATGCCTCACCAAGGTATCTCATCTATTCTGCAGGCCTATCCCTCCCAATCCATTCAGATAAATATGACCACTCTACATGCACCTCAGAAATTCCTACTCTGCTCGCTCAAGAATTCCACGTTAAGTTGAAGTGAAAACCTCTGCAGAGAGGACCAGTACACAAACAGTATTAACTAACCTGTAGCTGTCAGCGATACACCCGGCCTGTTGGAGAGGAGGCCCTGGAGAGCAGCTCTGCCTTTCACTATTTCCCTTGGACAAGCTGCTGAACAAATTCCATCTTAAACTGCTCTCCAGGAACCAGCAGAATGGAGTAGATTTAAATTCAGGGGTGGAGGGGGGGGGTGTAAGGTTTTCTTTAAGAAGTTTTGAAAATCATGGCCTTCTACAGGTTTCAGTATGGATTTTTTTTTTCCCAAACACCACTGTTGTCAAAATACACTTAGAATCAATAGAACTGATATTCACAAAACACAGAGCACTTACTCAAAGCATTTGACTTTGAAAGACAAATATTTGCAGCCTTAACTATCACTGTGGACACTGCCACTGGAAACCCACATGTGAATGTTTCAGCTCACCCTGGTGCATGCAATATTGTTTCAGTATTAAACACTACTCAGTATTCCAGTATCACAGCAAAGATTTTATGAGCATTCTACTCTTCTGAACTTGGATGTAAAAATTTGACAGAAAAGGGAAACCCAAAGAAATATTCCGACACAGATTCCTCGACGTACTCACATGTTTTTGAAACCTCAGACACTTCAGCGCTTGAGTCACCTCTAAAGAGTGAAGAAATAGAGTCCACTGACCTCTAACCACAAATCCTGAGTCAGGGCACAGAACAGTTTGAGCAGTTCAGCTCCACCCTTCTGTCCATGGACACACTGGAGTGTCACACCAACTGCAACACCACCACAGGTCATTCCCTCGCTGGTGTGGTGTCCAGGGAAAGGACTAGGGGGTTCTGAACACACTGACTTCACACAGCTATACATTTTAAACCATGAAAACTCTTAGGTGAAAATAAATCTGAAAACCAACAATTTGGTTATTTGGGAAGTGAGCACAAAATCCCTGTCTTAGGAATTTAAATGGAAGATGAGAGAGCCACATAATAAAACCAAAAATCATGCCTCAGGAAAACAAAAAGCCAAACCAAAAAAATCCCAATTTTAATCAACATTGCAGAAAGACTGCACATTTAAATTAATGTGGCTGTTAATTAAAGTGCACATTAAATTAATGTACAAAAATGACAAGAGGATTTGTAGATGCACACGCACAGAGGCAACTCAGATTCTAATAATTATGCCTTGACCCAACTTAAATTAAGTTTTATGTAGTGCCTGAACATGACCAAGTAGGGCTGAGGACATGAGGTAGAGAAGACTAATGTAACACTGTAACACCACTGAGGACTTGCAAACTAGTTAAATGCACAGCACACTGAGCAGTACATCCTTAGGTTCTTCCAGACTTAACACAAAGAATTCCATACTTTAAGAGAAAATGCAACTCTCCCTCTCATCACAAATATTCTTTAAATAGGTGAGATACCTGACAGCAAATTGCCTGAACCTGTTGAGTTGGAAACAACCACATGAAAGTTAGAGATGAGGCATCACAAACTGTCAACACTGAAGTTCACTCGTGGAAAAAAATATGCCACAAGCACAACCCTCACAATCTACAGAGCACAAAAGCATGGTCTGGTGTCATACCATGTCCTCATTTGTCCAACTTTCCCTTTTAACAGAGCTCCAATTTGGCTGCTACTACTGATCGTATTCCTAAGGTTGCTTTAAGTATCTGTTTAAAAATTCATCCTTTTCTTAAAATTAAGCTATTTTAAGGCCAGGGAAAACCACAAGGTTATTCAATTTCCTGGAATTTCTGCTTTTACAAAACAAACTTGGAACCGCGCGCTGACCTGGCAGGACAAGCCCAAAAAAAACAGGAACAAACTTCTGCTGCCTACAAAATAAGGAAAAAAAAATAAAAAAAAAACCAAAACCCGACTAACAACAACCACCAAAAAAAAGGGGAAAAAAAAAAAGGACAAAATCCCAACCACTCAGCGCTCGGTTTCGACACCAATTCCCGTCCCGTCCGCGGGGCCGGCCGGGGAAACCCGCGGGCCGCCCCTCGCGGGGTGGGGGGGTGTGTGTGGGGGTGGGTGGGCAGTGACAGCTCCGGCGGGTCCCGCCCGGCCCGGCCCGGCCCGCCCGGCGGTTAAAGGTCACCGGAGGCCGCGGCGGGGCGCAGGGCCGGGCGGGCCGGGCGCGGGGGGCCGAGCCGGGCGGAGGGGGCGGGCCGGGCCCGGGGCCCCGGGGCGGAGCAGCAGGCCTGGCCCCGCCGGGGGGACGCGGCCGGACGGG
>JAWWEW010000023.1:16859711-16876864 GCA_035583185.1 Anabacerthia variegaticeps
AGCGCCTGAGGCGCCCCCGGCGCTCCGCCTCGCCGGCACTGCCGGCCCTGCCCGGCGCGGAGGCCGCGAACCGGCGCGGCGCGGGCGGCCCCGGCCTCGTTACCTGCGCTGTGCCCGCGGTGCTGGTGCCGCCGCCGCCGCCCCGGCCCCTGCTCCGGCCCGCGCACCCCGCGGCGGCCGCTGTGGATCGCTGTGCCGGGCGCACGCTTTGCGCGTCACCGCGCTGCGTCACCGCGCGCGCGCGAGGGGGGGGGGGTGCGGGGGGCGGTCAGAGGCGGGAGCGGCGCGCGTTCTCGGCCGGCCTGCCGGGAAACGGAGTTCGCGCGGTGCGCATGCGCGGGGCGGGCGGCGCCGCGGGGGCTGCTGGGAGGTGTAGTTCGCGGCCGGCGCCGCCATTGGGACACACACAGAGCACAGCCCGGCGCTCCGGGGAAAGGGGTCGGTGTCCTCTTGGCGCTCCCCGGGAACAGCGCCAGGGCGTGGGCTCGGCACCTCCCGGGCTGGCAGCGGGGAGCAGGTGCTGGCCGCGATAGCCGCGTGTCCGCCCCGATAGCGGCGCTGGGCGCGGGGCCGTCCGGCCGCACGGGGCACGGCGGCGGCGCCTCCTTCCCCTGCTCGGGGCTGAGCGCTTTGTTCTTTTGTGCCTTTGTCCAGCCATCACTGTGTCTGACCTGCCCTGGGTCAGCTGCGGGTGGGCAGCGGGGTGTTTCGGTGAGAGGGAGCCCCGAAGGACGGCTCGGGTGCTTGTGCTGCTCCCCTCTAGTCATTGCCCAGGGACTGGCAGGAGCTCTTCTCTTCAAAGGAAAAATAACAGTACAAAAGTAGTAAATAAGGGGAAACAGGGTCCTCCCTCTGGAGGAAAAGCTTCATAAGCGCTATTGCCAGCTGAGATGCCTCCTGCCCCACCGTATCCACCTCAGCCCACCCGTACGAAGCCCTGCCCCAGGCAGTGTTCGGGCAGGTACAGGTTCTGCTGCCACACGGACAACATTTGGCTGTCGGTCCCCATTAACTCCAGCACAACGAGTGTGGCAGTGAGAACCCTGCAGCACTGGATGCACAGGGTAAGCCCCCACCCTCACTTTGCTTTAATAGTGCAATTGAAGAAAATAAAACCAACAAAACACCGACTGTGGCTGTGGTTTGCAGAGCACTAGAAACCAGAGGCCAGCAGTGAGCTTGCACCTCTTGCCCTGTGGGATCTTGGGGCTGGGAGGTGGCAGAGATAGAGGCCTGTGGTGTGCACGGAGGGGAAGGTTATCTCTTCATGTTCACCCAAGTGGGCTCCCAGCCAGAACAACAGCATATTCCACAGGATGGTCAATTGCTAGTGAGGATGACTTAAGGTTGAATCAAAGCTTGAGCTTCCCTGAACAAAGAACCACTTCTCCCCACTGCAGTCATATCCCAGGTCACCTTGCAATACTGTGGTTTACAAGGAGAAGATAAATTCACTTCACTGAGGTCTAATAAGCTTCTAGACTTCAGGACAATTAGTTGTGGGATCAGAGGAGGAACAGAGCCAGGAAGACACAAGTTGTGTTTGCAGAGGATGTCTCGAGTACAGCTAGGAGTGGGATGTTTCTTCTCTCACAGCTGCTGACACAGGAAGAGAGCCCCAGTCCCAATTTCCAGGCAGCAGCTTCACCTTCCTGCCTGCACAGACCTTTGCTCTGAGAATGAGAAAAAGTTTGTGATCAGGAAGATCACAACATGCAGAGACTCCTCACCATGGCTGCCCTATGAGGACAGAAGGGATCATTTAGGCTTCTAGGAGAGTTAATTGTTCACCTTGACCTCCAACACAGATCTACCCTGAGAGTTTATTGACTTCCTACACTTCCCCTTTTACTAATTGCCCATCTGCGTGTGACAGTCAGTTTGCTAGTCAACATGTTTCTTCTTGCAACTGAGTTTCTGCTGAAGGGCAGCTGTGACAGTGGTTACTGACTGGGCAGTACCAACCTCTGCAGTATGGTTTTGCTGCATGACTCATAGCAGGTGAGGAGTGAGTCCAGTAATAGAGCTCAGTCTTTTCCCAGCACTCTGTGTATCACACTGCTGCTGCAGCTACACACAGTGCCCAGCTGGATTTCCCGGCAGCATCTGGGGAAGGTTCCAATGCCAGGACCTGAACCTTTGGGAGGGTCTGAACCTGCCCTGCTCAGGTGCTTGTAAACTGCAGGGTGTTGCTGTGCAACGCCCGTGCCCCAGGGGCCTGCAGAACCAGGGAGGTCAGATGTCTGGGAAGCTGCACCCGGGAACACAGGACGTTTTCCAGGAGAGCGGTGGAGCTCAGCCTGCCTGTGCACCAGTTCGGCTGTGGGGTGCCTCCGTCCTTTACACCTTGCCAGTCCCCTGCACGCCTCTTGGGATCTTGGGCAGTGAGCAGCAGGCACAAAGCCCTGCCAGGAAGGCCTCAGCTCCAAACTTAATACTATTTATCGCTCTTCCAGCCCCGACCTGCCCAAATAGTTCAGAAGTGGATTTATGAAGTGTGAAGCAGTACTGGGGCAGATAATATTTGCAATTATACCCCTCATGCCTAAGGGGCTTTAAACACTGCCTAGAACTCCCCAAAAAACTTGTTTGCCATCTATATAATGCTAAATTCTCCCATGTTGTGCACAAATATTGCCTGATGGATGAGATTATAGCCATGGGTGACCTGCAAGCTGGCAGCCAGCACACCAGGAATAGTCTGCTCCCATTTCTTGCCCACACCAGAAAGAAGGCAGATGCTTCAGTAGAAAGATAGGAGGTATGAGGTGGGAGTAAGCAAAGGAAAGCAGTACAGTGGGATCCTCTCTGCCTGGACAGACTAAGCAGTGTGAAGGGGCTGCAAGCATTGCCACAGGTTAACTGTAATCCAAGTGACTGGGGGAAAACGGGGCCAAAATATGTGTGCTCAGTGCCCACAATAAATGATGTGCGACAAGGGAATAGTGCAATCACTAGGTGGCACACCGGCATCATCACACCGGACCCTCTCGGGAGGAGAGGAGAAAGCTCAAAACAGCCGAAAGCAAAAATTAACAAGTAATCATCGGGGATGAGGTGCTTAGATATAGCCATCTGTGTGCTCACACACACGAAGCAAAACCGCCCAACAACTGGTGAGAGACATCGAATGTAAAAGTGTAGGCAAAATGTGTTCATTCAATCGAATTCTGCCTGTGCTCCTTTGCTATTGCTGAGTGACAGTGGGAAAGGCAGGGGGGGCCCCCTCATGAATGGAGTGTAAAGAGGTAAAGCACAGAGGGCAGCAGAGGTGGACATACATCCCGGGAATGCCACCTCTTCTGGGAGTTACACCTCCTCTTGTGTGTGGAGAGAGCATTTGGGTTTCCTTCCAAGAGAAAAGGCCAAGCGAAGCTCAAAGAGAGGTTTCTTACAGAGATAAAAACATGTAGTGGAGAGGGGTGGCAGCAGGCTGATGGCACCTCCTGCAAAAGGAGTTCAGCGCTGGTTATCTGTGGGGAGAGGAAAGAGTGATTGCAACGCTTCTGGGGCAGGTTTTTCTCTGGGCTGGAGCTAACACAGCAATACAAGCTAAAACCAGCTGCAGTATTTGTGAGGAGGGGCTAGGGAGAGACCCACATTTTGGCAGTGGCTGAGCTACCACTGTGCATTGCTCTGCTACCGTAGATCTATGGGAGCAGTTCACTCTGGAAAACATCAAGGACTGTACCATTGCCAACTCCACGGGACACTCACAGGGTCTGCAGGACTTGCCATCAGGCAGAATGCACCTCAGGCTCTCCGAGGGTTTGCACGGGTTCAGCAGTGCAAACACAGGCTCACCAGCCAGCTCCCCTGAGCAATGGTTTGGCTGAGCATTTAGCCCAGACTAAAGAGAGAAGCCAGATCTATATCTAGGAACACAGAAATGCACAAGAATGTAGTTCATCAGCTCAGATACTAATGAGAACATGAGCAGGCAAACGGCTTTCTTCCAAACAGGCTGTTGCCAAAACCCTCTGTTCAGACACTCGGTAGGATGCCAAGAGCACATAATTCTGCCTAACTGAGCATCTGAGTGACAGCACATCCGTGTTTGCAGCCTGAAAGTCAACAAAAAAGTTAAATAATACAAAGTGATCAGTGTTGCATGAACTAGAGGTTCATATACTGACACACACCTCTAGCTTTCTAGAAGCATGGCACCCAAACCTGACCATGCTGCAGCACTGCTGGTACTGCAGAGTCTTGCTCACAGCTTTATACTCAGCTTCTCATACTCATCCAGCAACTTCAAACACACTTTCATACCTCACCTTCCTTCCAAATCACTGAGAAGTGGAGTAACTGATGTGTCCTGTGATACCCAGGTAATACATGGGCTATGTATTCCCCAGGGGGATGTTGCCACGATCCAGTAATTGGGAAAGAGCCTTTGGGAGACTGAAAATGTGCAGATAAACCATGCACAGAGAATATACCAGAGACAACATGAGAAAAGTAGGAGACAGTAAGTACACAGAAAGTGGCATCGTGGCAAAAAGATATGGTTTCCTGACTAAAGTAATTTCTCTAACTGGGAGTGAATTAAAAGTTCATTTCAGGCACTACACAAAATCCCTTGCTAGTTTTTGTGGTTTAACAAGGGTTTTCCTTTTTTTATCCGTTTTGTTACTATAGGAATCCGCTACTCACCCTGCAAAGAAAACTCTTCATACAGGAGGAAGCAAGAAAAGATTATACACAGCATGCTGTGAAATGCCTGCAAGACACACACTGGGAATACAAACAAATTCCTCCTCATGTTTTCCAGCAACAAGGATCTTAGGGATTACTGGTAACAACAGCAGCTTTAAAAAACAAAGACTAAACAAAACCAAGAGAAAGTATGATTTTAAGACAGCCATCCTTTTTAAGAGGAGGCAGGGGTTTGGTTTAGGTTTTTTTTGGTTTTTGTTGTTGTTTTTTTTTGTTTTTATTTTTAAGAGAGGTTATCAGGCCTTAAGTGCAGGTCATATATCTCTTTTCTTCATGCCTTCTCCCTACAGGAGTTAATTGGGTCAAGTGTCTGTATGTGACAGTTGTGACGCATGGGGAAACAACAAGCAAATTGGTGAAGGTGAGCTGTAATGATGGCAGATACATGTGCAAACACGTTAATTTTATATTCATAAGTTTTATCACTGAGGGATTCCACCAAGGGTCTTAGTAACAACCATGTAGTGCTTGTAAATATGTAGCTTCTCTGGTATTTGGCAATCCTAATCTTTAATTACACTGAGGTGGTGGTTACAGCTCTGGAAGCTCCACAGGTATCAGCTCACGGCCCCACTGCAGTCGCTGCCCAAACACTGGCCCCTGGAGCACTGCAAAGTCTGAACATGGATCACTTGGCTCTCAGTTATATTCAGACACACCTAGGTACAAGCTCAGGAGCTGCCTTAGCAACATAAAGCATTCAACAGCATTTGACATGGGAAAAATCCCCAGCTGAAGTGAGGTAATGTAAAGCTGAGTGAGTTTGTGCCTGGATTTACCCGGGACTCTTGCCCTGTTTCCCTCTCCCATGAAACAGTTTTTATATCTTTTCACCCAAAAGGTATTATTTTCTCTGGGAACCCCTCTCTTCGTGCTGCCCCAACCTTGAAGAGCCTCTGCAGCCCCAGAAACACCCTGGAATAGGGATGTTTGAGGGCAGTTTCCTGAAACACTGAGCTCCTCCAAGCCCACATACTTTGCAATGCAGGTGGTCCTTAGGGCATGATGTTAATGGCACAGACCCGGATCCCCATCACCATTTAATAAAGTGCTGGTTCTGCTGCTGAACTCACAGTGCCACATCAACATGGCAGCACCAGCCGGAGGGCTCTTCTCCCTCTTCAACTTGTCCCCTCACGTAGATGACAGTGTCTTTTCTTTCTTCCATGTTCTCCATAGCTGTAGTCAGTGGGGAGGAAATACAGCAAGAATGAAGTCTCATAAAGTTATTTGCAGAAATAAATCAGAAACACTTGATGATATGGCAGAAGGAAAGGGAAAAGCAGGACACTGCATACTGTACTAGCAACTGCAAAGAAATTCTCATGGGCTTTGCTCTCCAGGGAGTTTTGTTTGTGAACGTTTAGTTGCATTTACAGGAGTGCAGCGTGTTTTATATAACAGTCTATTCCTTTTGGGATGCAGATAAGTGTTGGATCCTTATTCTAAAACCAGCATTGATAAATGAGAACCAGAAAAATATATGAATGTCCTCTCTGCTTCTGCAGTTGGGCTGAGGGGCAGCTCAGATGTCAAGCAATGACTGCAAATGATAAATTGGTGATGCCAAGCTCTGCATTACCATTCAAACTGAATGTCCAGCATATTTTCTGTAACACACACTCACCTCTCTCAATAATGGAAGAGGTTTCTGAGAAAGACACATTTTTACCACTTCTGGACACAAAAAGGAATAACACACTATCAAAATTTTAGTAGTGATCATTTACTTGGAGTGTATGTATTTTACAGACTGAATAACTTGCAACAATCCTGTGCATTGCATGGCAAACCTCAAACGTGGCAAACAATATCCTCTAAAAGGTGGCATTTTTGCATCTGGTACTCCAGGTCTAATTGTCATTTCTCAGGTGTCTGTATCTACCTACTACAATATGATTGTTAAATTTTGATAAAAATCAATTAATCATGAAAAAGGGACACTTAGCAAGGGAAATTTTGGCATTCTACACTGAGAAGAATTAATGGAGGGTTTTTGTCATTTTTTTGTTTTGGTTTGGATTTTTTCCCCAAGATTTTTTTTCTTGAATCTTTCTTCTTCAAATCTTCTCCAGAGAAAAAGAACCTTTTGAGTTGTTGGACATACCAAATCACCAGTACAATTAGATAGGACTGATGGGAATTTTCCCTGTATTACCTTATTTCACAGTCCATGCTTGTGTTTAATGTAACATTTGTATGCTTATCATAATCCTACATTACCTTAATGTAGTGCCTGGGCTGGAGTCTTCAGTGTAGTCTGGGAGAAAAACAATGCTTTAGCCCAAAGAGATGTTAAAAAGATGGGAGGACACGATGAAAGATGTTTATGCCTTTTACAGACTGTTTGGACAGCAGAACTCACAGGAGATTTTAGCAATATGGATACAAAGCTTTGAGCCAGGAAGGAAGAGGGAGGCGTGTTTAGCCGCTCTTCAAGTCTAGGATGCTATTTTCCATAAATCAGAGTTTTGCACTGTGGCTGAGAGTACCAAGATTTATTTTCCTTTGTCTTTGGATCGTGGGAGTAAAATGCTGGTCTCCTTGAAATATGTGGGATGTTAGTGACTAAGATAATAAAGGCAAGGTTTCACCACAGACATTTTGCATCATTTTCATCCCAGCCTCTCCCAGCAGGCTGGCTGGGATGGTTCCCAGCCTGTTTTGTAGCAGACAGGTGCATCAGGCCACATTACCTGCCAGATGAGCTCCTCGGGATACAGAGCCTCCTCCCGCTACTCACTGTTAACTAGCATTGTGTCCTCCTGGGCTACAGAAACTGCCACGAGCAATGAGAGAATCTCCTGGAAGATGGATCCCCAAGGGAGAGCTGCAGGGAACAACATTGCCTGCTGTGGAAAGTTTTATAAGCAGGCTGTGGTTTCCCAGCACCCAGATGGTGAATATTCCGTGTTTGCTTCAGAGCAGCATCTCCAGATCTAACCATGCAACTCCCTTTCACAAAGAGCAACCAGCTGAAAAGGGAGGGCTGAGGTTTCACAGCACCAGCCCTTCTGAACTAGTTCCCTTCTTGCCTGGACTTGATCAGTACCTTGGAAAGTGGGAGAGGAGGAGGAAGAAAGTAACTTTCTTGCAGGCAGGCTCACAAAACCTTTTGTCTCGCCGGCGTGGCTGCAGAGACTGCCCACACTTTTAAAGACAAGTTTTTGCTCCTATTCCCAATGCTGCTTCTCTCTCTTTGTCCTCCTTGGCTGAACCTTTATGGAAACTTTATCAGTGGATCTTGTATTAATTTATTAATGGATTTTATGGCCAGTGGAGTTGTACTCCTTACCCTGTGCACATAGGATAATGTGCCACCCTACAGACACTCTCAGACTCCAGAGTTTATATTTTTCATCCCAAAAAAGCAGTGGTGGCAATTTGCTCAGTTAGGAGTAATCCCCACCGAGGATTCATAGCTGGCTGAGAAGGGTTTGCTGTAGGAAGGGCTGTAGCTCCCCTCTTTCCCATGTGAGTGTCAGATGTGACATCCTCATCTCTGACCTGTTTTTTTCTGGGAGGACTCTTTGACTTCACCCTGTGCTTCAGCCACAATCAGAGCATCTGGGTCTACTAGTTCTGCTCTGTGTCTCTCATCCTGTCTCTGATCACTTGATGCTGGGGGATTGCTGGGAGCACTTGTATCCCAAACATCTCTTGGGAATTCAGCAGTCTTCTTCCCATGCAGCACCAGCTGGGAGCAATCCATTCCTGCTCAGCTCTGCACCCAGACTGTACACAAGCAATTTTAATTCCAGGGTGTGGACTAGCTGAAAATGACTAAGAAAATGAAAGATGACTAAGAAAAACAAGCTTTGTGTGCTGTGGAATACATCTCTGGCCTGAAAGAGCTGAAGAGCTCTACAGTTCTACAAAGCCCTGAGAGGTGCACAGATCTCCTGATAGCACCGAGGCATCCCAAGAACCAGAGTCCCTGCCTGCAGCTCATCTCCCAGCAGAGCAAAGAGCATGGCACTTGTGCTGAAACACCTCCTGTGTTTGCTGGTCTTCCAGGAGTCTCTAGCCGTGGAAAAACCTGCTCTGCCCACTGCTTTCCACTCCTGTGAAGAAAGTGGCTGTGCAAAGGAGGGACCAGGGCTGTTAGCTCTGCTGCAGCACTCTGGCCCATGTCCTGTCCATTTGAGATGGCAGGGCTGTGGAAGCTGTTGGAAGTTATACACAAACTTGACCGGGTAAACTTCACTCTTATTACTTGATTGATTCCTAAACCTCTTCATCTACAGTTCCTGCCATTCTCTAGCTCCTTTTGTCTCTTCTTTTGTGGTTTTTCTTTAACTTTCCCCTAATACTTCATGTAATTCCTGTTGCTATGCAGTGTTTCCAGGCTCAGCCGCCTGTAACAACCCCCCACCATGGGTGTGTGCAGCTTGGCTGCAGCGAGGATGCTTTGCTGATTAATTTGCCTTTTTTTTTTGTATACTTATTTTGGCTGCTTGGAAATAAACTTAAAATAAAAGTGTTACTAATACCTTCCCCCTCCTAGTGCCAATTAACTTCAGCAAATTAATCTTTTTCAAAACTGTCCTTTGTGTGGTCTAGACCAGGATGCAGAGTAATATAACCTGTATAGCTTCATTTACTCCCCACTTTTGTTCTCCCCAGGGCCATAAGGTGGGTACAGGGGAGCAAGGAAACAGCACAGTACAACTACAAGTCAGAAAGGGCTCCTTTGGTCATGCCCATGGGACCTGTGCTGGGTCATCATACAGAAAGATGAGGGAAATCCCGGAGGCTGCTCCCTCTACCAGAAGCTGGAGAAAGGGAAGGATCTGAGTCTTGTTTCCTTACATGCTGAACACATTCCCAGTCCCTGCACTATAAAAAGAACCATTTGGCATTTCATAACCCTTCAGTTGTGCCTGAAAGGGAGCACGCTATAGTTTCCAAAGCTCTTCCAACAGGTATGTTGTCACCTTAACTGCTATTCTGATCTGTAAACAGTAAGTTTCCAAAAATAATTTCTCAGCCTCTTAATTGCATTGTGCTCCCATGCCTCCTGCCAATGGCCTACCTGACAGGTCATGTCGCATTTGAACAAGGAAGGTCATTCACCTTCCCAGGCTCCAGCCATGCAAGTGAAGAAATAACATGTTAATGTTGCTTCCTATTTTATGCATACATGGAGCCCCAAGATTACCTCCTTTAATACATACAGTTCTATAATTTCCCTACTTAAATACATCCACCATCTAAACTATCTAGTTAAGTCATGCCCCAGAGATCGAGCCTTGCAGGAATGAAAATGTGCTTTTGAAACAGAGAAACTCCCTTGAGCTCCTGCACCTCAGAAACAATCGTAAAAACAGAGGAGTCAATGAAAGGGAAAAATGCTGTGTAATGTAATTTAAATGGTTGTTGTTCAGGGGCTGTTTTTCAGATAAGTGCATTTACCTATTGTGGAGGGAAAGCAGACTACAGCAATGTTTGCCTGTTCCAAAATTCAGACACCACCACTGCAGGAGGGCAGCTGCAGAGAGCACTGAATTACACCAGTATATTCCCACTGAGTGAAGAAGTAGGACTAACTTTGTGAAGAACCCTTTCCCAAGACAAGAGATGCTGGGATGAACAGTATAATGAACAGTGGCTTTTCAGCACACCATTTTTTGTGTTTAGTATTACAAACCTCTAGAACAGCTGGCCCTGCATGATGGATAGAGGGCAATGCCTCCAGGGCTCCAAGTGGGAGCCAACCTTGGATACCAGTGGAGTGTAGGGAATGGAGCAGCTCCTGGTGACACTAACACTTCATTGCCTGAACAGTCATGTGTATGACCAGGCAGTCTCACATGGTACATTGCCTCAGAATTATGATGCTAAAAAAGAAGCATTACTGCTAATAAGTGATATTATACCAATCCCTGCATATGGGCTGCTTAAAGAATTTGCAGTGATTACAGGTGTTCTAATAAACAAAAGATTAGCTCACACACGAAGAACAAAAAAGGGTGGGAAGCATACTCAACAGTGAAGAAAAAAGTCAGCTATCTTGTTTTATTGCTGCAGATTAATAGTAATCCCTGGATGAGTCTACAGATGAAGAAACAAATGCAGGTCTTATCAGCATTAATATGAAAGTGCACTAAATTCTCTTCCCAAGCCTTGATAATCCATCCATAGTCCTTATACCTGTTGCACATCTGCTCAAACTGCAGAAGTCTATAATCATTTGCCATTTAATTGTATGTATCTTTCTCTGCCCAAAAAACCTCCTTCCTTTGCTATCCTCATGTGTAAGAATACATTTGAGGGTAATCAATTAAAGTGCAGTTGTTAAGTGAGCAAATCAAGAAAATCCCACTGTTTCTAGCTGATCTGTAGCCATCCTACCTGTTCCATCACTCATACACAGCCCAGTGCACGGATAGTGTCATTGCACAGGGGAAAACTCCCTCATATGGAGTGTTATCAAAGTTAATTCCTCAGGAAAATCTCATTGTAGTATGGGAAAGCAGGCCTTGGCAGAGGATTGGCAGTGAAAACCTATTTACACTGGTCATGCACTGTGTCATCTTCCCTGCCCCGCAGCTAATGACAGAAAAGTAGAGCTGGCTACAGGCAAAAGCAAAGTGACCAGCAGTCCCTCCTGGCTCTGTGGGCCAGCTCTTCTCTTGGCAGAATGAGGTCACTCCATTACTTTGGAGTGTCATAAAAGTTGGTTGTGCCTCCAATAACAAGTAGCTAAGAGCTGTCTACTAGAAAGATATAATCACTTGGTGCTTTCTACCTCAGAGCTTCCAAAGCTCAGATAGGAGCAGGGCAGTCCTGACCACCAGGTGTCTTCATTTTCCACTAAGGAAGGGGAGGAGGCAATTTTTTTACCCTTTACTCCCCTCTTGTCCTGTGTGAGTGAAGTGTCCTGGCATGCAGAAAACCTATGTTGGCCAGGAAAGGGTCAGTGCATTCCAGGGGTGGAGTGAGGGTGGGTGTTGTTGTGCTCACCTTGTTGCACCTGCTGTAACCAACAGGCTGGAAAGGAGGGCTTAAAAGGAGCAGCCTGAACCTAAGGGGGAGCTTGAAGATATTTGGTTTCTTAAGCTGGGCTTAAAAGCAAAGATGCTAATGCCTCATTGCAAGACTGCATTTCTCTTGTTTGCTTCTAAGTTGCATCACACTGTGTGGTTCTGGGGAAGCAGAGCAGGTAGAAAATGATATCAAAATGTTTTTTACCTTGCTGTGAGTTTCTTAATGGACCTTCGCAGGTAATTCAATGATGCACTTGCATGCATGGTTAAACTCTGCCTCCCTCTCTGAGAGGTCTGAGAGTGGCAAGTGTCTTTGGGTTCACTGCTGGTCTCATTGACCTCACCCCTGGAGTAGGTGATAAACAGGGTGAGCCCTGCTTTAGCCAGGTACCCTGGTGTGGGGGATTGCTGGGTGCAGTTGGGTGACTTTTTCAAATAAGGTGTTACTTTGTATTCAGTCTTAAACTTGTTGCTTTTAATTCCTTAAATATCCCACTGCCTCTCCTATGAGCAAAGCACCCTGTCTGGTGCTCGCTCCCTGCTGTTACTTTGCATATCATCACATCTTTGCTATTTCCTTTCTGGATCTGAAACTGTAAAGCCTTCCAGCTTCCCCTGGAAGAGGTGGTGCCCTCTTACTTTCCTGCTGCCCTCTCCGGGTGACTGCACCCAGTTCTATCACTCAGCGTTTGAGAATGGGATATTGAGGGCTGAAGAGCGTTTCAAGTGAGCAGCGCTGTGCTGAGTTATGCAATGGCATTACAGCATTTCAATACTGTAATCCTCCCCAAAGCAGCTCACCGTAGGGTTAAGAAAACAAAGTGCTAGCTTTTCAAACAGAGAGATCTCGCTTTGTAGTGATACTGAATCTCTTCTGGATTGGGCTAATGCAGAGCCTAATGTGCAGAGGTAGTGTTCAAGTTGTTTCATGTGGCGAGAGCTGCTTTAAACTTGTCCATAATGACGCTCACTTGTTTCGGCTGTGCGGTGTCTGGTTCTTAGCGCCTCCTAGCGGGGAAAGGAGGAAGCTGCAAGACCGAGGGTTGAGGTGCAGGTGAAATCCATCTTGGATATCGTAATGCTGATTAAATGTTCGCAAAGCACCATAAACTTAAGAGGCGACTATGGGCTGTAGCTCCCTGGTAACTCCTTGACCAAATCCTTCAGCATAAAGCTCAATGTTACATTGTGATATTAGAAATCAAGTGAACTTCTGCTTCCGATTTCTCACTTCCCTCTGCAAGACCACTTGAGTCCTTCTCTCAGGATGGAAACAACTTGGCAGCACCATCAGGTTTCCCATCCTGCAGCTGGGATATGCTCCCTGTGAATAACTGGCTGGAGTGTGTCCCTTTCTTTCACAGTGCACCAGCAAGCAAAGGGAAGAGTAAACAGCATCCAGAACAGGCACCAAATAAAGGAGGAAAATCAGAGACAAGCAAAGGTATGTGGAAGAGGGGGCAACTCAGATGTGGTTGAACAGGTGAATGTGGTGTGATGCAGAGTACTGTGTAACACCCTTGGATACAGAAGGTCTCCAGGAAGCATGAGTGGCACACCTGTGCTTCCCCCATGTCAAGGGAAGTAACACAGGTGAGACCCCACACTTGAGAGAGAAGGATATAAGAAAGGGCTTGTCCACCAGCAGTAGGCATTGTGCTGTAACATTTGTGATGCCCTCACTAGAGTACTTGAGAAACAATTGCTGTGATTTATGGTCCCACCAAAGCCAATGGTGAGATTTGGTTTATTGATTGGGGTGTCATATGCTGACTCCCAGCTGCTTGGTTTGCAGTGAAATTCATATCTGCTCCTCTGAGTCTGTGGACTGCACCTTGCTAGTATCTGCTGTTTCCAGCATACTGTCACAGGCTTTCAGTTCCCAGAGCTCTTGGACAAAACTTAGGATAAAGGAATCCAAAGGTGTTCGGGTGTCAGGGTAATTAAGGCAAAGCTGAGTTATCCTTGACTAAATGGGATACAGATTTTTCTCCTGCTCTAAAGAGAGCCTTCACAGAGATTTGTCCGCTATGGCAGGCTGAGTAGTTTAGGAGATGCTTCTATAACTTTCATGGAAAGCTTTTGTGAGGGCATTTCATCTCCCATGTTTTGTAGATTATGCATTTCAGAACATTTAATCAGAGGTGTGGAGTCACACTCAAATCCTGCTTTTTACCTTTTTTTAAAGATCCTGTCGTGGGGAAGAAGGCCTAGAGTATTCAGACCAGTACTGACCTCCCAGTCAGAACACTGATAATCAGTGCAGCACAGTTACCTGATGGACACTTATCTGGGCACAAAACTGAGGACTGATGTCTCTATGTATTGAGACTGAAGCTGATGATCTAACCAGAAAAGCCATGGAAGGTAACACTTTGAAAGTGCCTTTTCCAAGTGAAATAAAACTTCATAAATTGTGCTCTGCTGGGCAAGAACAACACAGCCAAGTGCAGAAGTGCTCATGGTTATGAGAGAATCAATTAGGGCATGTTGATGAATAATGCATGTGCAGCTTAGGAGGGATGGATGACATCGGTTTTATTTTTGTACTGTTAATTGAGAATGATTCTAGAACAGAAAAAAGCACAAAGGGAAGACAGGGAGATTCTGGTCATAGCATCAGAAGCTAGAGGCTCATCAACAACACTTCCTGTCCATTAAGCTATAAAAACCTCAGGAAGAGGAATTGTACTTATGTCCTCTGCAGCTCCTAATCCATGTAACTGATACTGCCCAAGAACCCAATTCAGACTGTAAATGATATGAGCATTTAAAGAGATAGAAGTTGAAGCTGTTGCTTTGAAATCTGATGGCCTTTCCTGTATTAAGATAATGTCTGCCTTGCTCTTTTGGGATCCAGTTGTAGGGCATCAGTCAGCTTTATTTACCCCTAGAGGTGTGGCTCTGCTGTTCCTTGGATGTGCAGGGATCTCTAAAGGAGAGCTGGCGCAGTGGGGTGTTGGAGAAAGGCTGGGACTCTGGTGGGAAGTGATCTGTTGCTGCTCATGTGTGCCGAAGCTCCCCACATACTGGTATGCACATCAAAATCCACTGCTCTTCAGATCTTATTGGTCTCCTCTTAGGCCTATGCACTGGTTGGGTTTGACAAAGCAAAGCGTAGACTCTGAGACTGAAATAATTGCTGTTGGGTAGAGCAGGAGCCTGGCAAAGCAGGATGGGTGCTCCAAATCCCTTTGCTTTGGTGTTTCCCAACACTGAGAGAATTTCCCAATGCTTGGGTTTCTGCCCAGCTCAGAGCAAAGTCTGCTGCAGGTCTCCAGTAATATTCACCTAAGGCAGAGGATGTGAGGGAAGGACAGAGGGCACGCACTGTGGTGAGCAGTCAGCCGCTGGCCTGAGGAGCTGTGTCCGTTTGTTGTTTGTAGAGCACTTTTGCTGGTGGCTGATATGTGTGGGAAAGGCTGTGAAAGCTCTTGGAGCATTGTGTAGGTGACTGCTTCACTCAAGCTGGGGAGCAACCATTGATCCCACCCAGGGGGATTTCAGTCCATTTCTTTATTTCCTTATGCTTTGAGGAGTCACTGCTTCAACCTAATCTTCCACAGAGATGGTAAAGGACAGCTGGTACCTCTTTAAGGAGCCGGAGCTGATAAGAGTGGTGGGACTTTAGGGTACTTATATTTCCTTGAGGAGTTTGCTAACCCAGTTCTCTCTGGATGGTATAAGTCCAGCCTTAGTGTCACAAACCAGCAGAAAATTCACTTGCTGCTCGGACTGAATGCTTTTGGTGGTGCCATCTGTGGGTGTCCTGAGGCTGCACTGGGAGCTGCCTGCTGGGAAAGCGTGGGAGATGTGGAGCTGTGTGAAGGGACAAGCACTGCAGTGGGACTGTGCAGGCAGCTCCCCAGTGCCAAACCCAGCCCAACACGTCCACTGGACAGCATGGATGTCTCATTGCAAAGGTTCATTGCCTGTGGAAGATAGTGGCTGTACATCTACAGGAGTCAAGAAAAAATTTCTAGGTCTGTTTTAGCTAATTTTATAGAAATAAGGAGCAGGTGGTACCTGCTGGAGTGTTCACAGGGGTGGCCCGTGAAGAGGACATCCTTAGCTGGACTGTGCTTGGCACTGCTGCTGTGGAGCAAATGCCTGAAGCACAATATTTTTTAATGTTATGTGGAATAAAAGTCCATAAGGAGTCCTTGGTGCTCTGCTGGGGGCCCTCCTGCCTGCTTTAATTGCACTTGTTCCGTTGCCTCTGAGGCTTCCACCATCATCCCTCTCTCTGAAGGTCTCCTCTATGTGACAGGCCAAAGCAGGGAAGGAAAACCTGGAATTTCATGTTAAGTTTAACAGCAGAAGGTCCCCTGGAGGACTTGGGTGTGTCTAGGCGGGGAGGAGGGTGAAGGTTTACTGTGATCTCTCATGCCTTTGCCAAGTGCCCTGGGGCACACTCTTTGTGAGATGGCTCTGTGGTGCTATGGCTGTTTTATTCTGGCTTCCCCAAAATCCAAGAGACCCCAGAAGGACTAGGGGTCGAGTTACACTGGTGATGCTCAGGCTGCTGATACTCAGAGCCAGATACCAGTTTGCCACTTCTCTTCTTGCTCCTGGGGGACCAGACAGGCACTGTCTGTGCTGGCCTTGTTTCCTTTCTTCCCTGTAGCAGGGGGAGCTCCCGGTGCCGTGCAGGACGAGCCGTGGGTGCGGTGTCAGCAGTGTCCTGGCAGTGACCAGGCCGTGGGACGCTGGGCTCTCTGTCCATGGGGCCACGGCCGGCCCTCGGAGGTGAGTGAGGAGCTCACACCTGAGATGCTGCCTGCGGTCCTGGGCACCCCCGGGCTGTGAGGGGGGATTTCGGTGAGTCCTGGGCAGGCTGCGGCAGGGCTGGAGTCTCACAGGCTGAGGGAAGGGGGAGTGTCGAGCCGGGGCAGGGTTTGGGTGGACTCTGCTGGCTGCCCAGTACCTGCGGGCAGGCTGTGGAGGCGGGAGAACACCAAGCCGCGGTTGTGGACATCAGTGGGTCCTGGGCCGCGCTGGGTGCGAGGGAGAAGTTCTCTCCTGTGCAGAACCTCGGGGCCTGAGCGCTCTTGGTGCCCCTGGAGGGATTTATAACACCTGCCAGGGCAAGGCCCAGAGCTGAGCTCCGTGTTGTATTGCCGCCGCCTCGAAGGGCGGCTGGGCCGGGGCCCACAGCCCCTCAGCCGTAATGCCCGGGGTACCCCGTGACCCCCTCCCGGCCCCGGGCGGAGCGGGGGGTGCCGTGACCGCCCCGGGCAGCGCGGGATGGGCCTGGGCACGGCCGGGGCCGGGGGGAACCTTTCTGCGCCCTGCGGAACCTTCGCGGCGGAGGCGCCTGTTGCTGCCCGGGGGACGAGGCGGGCGCTGCGGCGGGGGGCGGCCCCGAGGAGCGGCGGAGGCGGGAGGAGGCGGCGGCGGCGCGGCCGCAGCTCCCGGGGCGGCCGCAGCTCCCGGGGCCGCCGT
>JAWWEW010000023.1:16877450-16944520 GCA_035583185.1 Anabacerthia variegaticeps
AGCCTGCCCCGCTGTGCCGCGGCCGAGCGGCGCTCACCCGGGGCCGGCAAACTGACATGCAAGTCATAATTTAGTGTCTGTGTGAGACTTGTTGGTGGTCTTTGGAGGGGGAAGGCTCGGCGTGCCGCGCTGGTACCTCTCCTCGCCTGGTCCCGTCTCACGGCCTTTCAACTTGCTCGCTCCAAGGAGGAGTTTGTGGGTGACTTTTGCTGCTGCTTAATGGGGTGACTGGACGTCTGGGTACTCGCGTTTGAGAGATGCTCTTAAACTCCATTGGATTCCCCTCCTGCCCTTCCTCGATCTCTACAAAACTGGTGCTTCAAAAAGTTCTTGGTACATCCCTTTAGTCTGTGCAGATAGGGATATTTTATTTAAAAGAAGACCAAACAGCAAAAGTTTGGAGATCTTTTTTCTCCCTTTTTTTATCCTAATAAGATACTAATGGTCGCCTTTGCTTGTCATTATAACTTTGTTAACATTGGATATCTTTTGTACGGTTATGCAAGCATCCTGCTTGGTGAATAATCACTCGGCCTTTAGAAAATCACTGCAGAAACTTCTGTGTTGGTTCAAGATGTTCCTGCTGCCTGGTTGGAAGTGGTAACTCCCCTCCCTGACTTAAAGTAATGGGCCTAGTGAGCACCCTTCTTCGGCTTCAATGCAGAATCAATTAATTTAGAATAAACAGCCTTTGTTTTGGTAGTTCTGCTCTCGGGGCAGCAGCACCCAGCAGAGGAAGGAAAACCAAACAGCCTGCTTGGACCACTGCAGGTGCTCCTGGTGGGAACTGACACAGCCTTGATTTGCTAAGCGAGGCTTCTTTCCCCAGGTGTGGAGCTGTACACCCTGAATAGAGAGAGAACAGCACAGCTTCTTACCCTGTGACCTTGTGGCACCAGAATATAGGGGTTGTTCCTTGACGGTAGGTGCTGAACGTGCTGTTTTCAGGAAATACACAATTGCTGCTTTAAGGAAGAGCTGTTGTGACTGTGGGATGTTTTCTGGGTTATACTGCCTCAGAATGAGCACCACCTTCTCCCAAAAAAAGCTCTGAGGGTTTAGCCTCTGTGTTCCATTTGTACTGCCCTCGAGTAACCAGTAACTTCTGTGTCTCTAAAATCTCTTGGAAATCTAGATTTGGTTATGAGTATTGCAGGTCCTGAATGGGAGCATCGTGTGCTCTTTTGAGAGGAACCAGGCAATGTGGTTTTTGTCTCAACAGTGGTTACATTTTAATGAAGATCTGAAATGTATAAACTGGCACAGAAAATTTTAAGAGGACATTGTGGTGTTCTCCAGCATCCCAGTTGATGTTGCAGAATAATTCAGGCTGGAAAGGGCCTCAGGAGTTGTCTAGTCCAACCTGCTGCTCAGAACAGGATCTACACCAAGTTCAGACCAGGACTTTGTTTGTTCAGGTCTTAAACCCTCCAAACGCAAAGGTTTATTGGTCTCTGTGTCCCTGTTCTGGTGCTTGACTGTTCCCTCCAGGAAGAACCTCTTCTCTACATCAGGTCACCACCTCCACTATTGCAGTTTGTGTCTCATGTCCTGCTGTGTGCCCCTGTGCACAGCCTGTGTCTCCTTGATGGCCTCCATGTGGGTATGGGAGAGCTGCTGTCAGCTCCCCAAACCCTTCTCCAGTCTGACATCCCACCTCTCTCAGCCTCTTTGCACAGCGAGTGCTCTGTCCTTCTGAGCATCTCAGTAGCCCTCCAACAAACCCACTTGGGTTTGTCAGTGCCTGTTGTGCACTGAGGGCACCCAAAACTGCACATGGGGTTTCCAGTGGGTCTGGAAAGTGCCAAGTGAAAGGGCATCGTGTTTTCCCTGGGTCAGGGTGGCTGTGCTTCTGCTCGTACTGCCCAGAGTTCTCTTGGTTGCAGTTGGTTTTCCATCCTTTTCCACATGTTCCAGCTGTCACCAGTGGTGTCTTAGTTCTGGCCTTCCCTAACCCTTCTGCTGTCATACATACCCTGACCAGTTGTGCCTCCCAGCCGGCAGGTCTGGCTGTTGTGTTGCCTTTACTTTGTTTCTCAAAATTTTTTTTCACACACTTCTTTGATTTCTATCAACTTACTGTGCTAGGAAGGGAGTGGCAGTGGAGTGAGGCTTTTCCCATGGGGGTTGAGTTGAATCCCATTTGATCAACTTCAAATCCAGAATATAACAATGTAGGAAATGTGTTTTCAAATACGGTTGTTTATGGGTATGAGTTAAATGAAACATTTAGATACAACATTGTTAACCAGGCAATTAGTTGCCCTGCAATTAAGTTCGCTAATCTCTTTAAACTTGTTTCCTTTAGGTGCTTAGGAGTTTTTTGGGAAACTGTAACTGTTTCTGGGAGACTGAATCCCTGTAGGATAAATATTGTCTGTAAACAAAGTCTCTCATTTTAAGCTTAATTCTAAAAACTTAGTTCTTACAGAGGTAAAGTACCATTTGCTATTCCTAGATCCTCGGTACAGATACTATTTTGAGACGTGTTTTCTGCTTACACAAAATAATTTCTACCTTATATTTTCCTAATTGTCAAGTAGGTTGGGTTAATTACAGCTGAATTTGTTTCAGAGAATGCTCATCTCAGGATGGGAATTTCATGTGTGTAAACAACATTTGCAGCTATATAAAAATAAAAAAAATTATAAAGACCTGTGGTTTCCCCTGCCCTCCAAATTGGCATTTATTAAGTACTTTCACCAGCACAGAAGTAGAAGTCAGTGTTTAGGTTTGGACATGTATAATAATGTGTAAATCTGATATTTAGGTAATTTGAAACAGTGAATGAACATTTCTAGTTAACTTTTAGAAACCTAACATTTAATTTCTAGGGCTTTGTAAAAATGGTCATAAAGATGAAGGGGACTATTAAAGTAACACCATTTGTTACTTCAGAAAGGGGCAGAATTAGCTGATGAAATCAAGTGTCATTACGAAGGGGGAGAAGGAAGAAGGGGGAATTACAGGTAACCATAAGAAGGGAAAAGTTGTTGAACAGGCACCTTTAGAAGCTGGTTGGACTTCTGATAATATGGTGGTGTTTTATGGTTTGTTTTTATTAAGTTATTCTTTTAAACTAGCAAGCTAATGGCATCTCATTCTAAGTAATACTAAGTTATTGATCAATATTTTCTATATGCTAACCAGCAAATGCCAACTGCACCTGTTTTCTGACAAAATTAGTATGCCTGAGGTTGAAACAAGTTTGGGGGGGAGGGGAAAGGTTAAAAAGTATGTATTGCTTTCAGCTATGCAGATATAAAACTGCACAAGAATAACAAAAGGATTTGAAAAACACCTCAAAGTGTAGAAAATAGGCTTTGAGAATTTCTTAAAGGTCAGGCATACCACTGACTCAATTTTATGGCTGATGTGGAATAGCAGACTTCAGTTTGGTCCTGTGAGTGAGGCTGATTCAATGCTATTGCAATCTCAGAGCAGCTGTGATAATTGAAATCGTGTTCTTGCTCAGTGGTATTGCTGGAGTGGCAGTCAGTCTGACACCTCCAAAAATCTTGTGGCATTTTGAAGGTAACTAAACTCACTTGAATTATTACATCACTTAGGTTTAATAGCAGCATTTTCAGCATGTTCTAAAATGTGCAGGTAGGAGCAGTGATTTGAAGCCCTCTGGGGTGGCCTTTCAGCTTGTCCCAGAGCTGCTGTTCTGAGGGTGTACTTGCAAGTTGAAATACACAAACAATGAAAGGAAGAATGATCCAACGTGGATATTAGTAACAGTTGGTTATTTAAACATCAAAAAAGACATAAAGGCTGGTGTGCACTTGTCTGGAGGAAGTATTGATTCTGTGCTGGAGAAAAGTGCTGAATAACTTCATGACTGAAGGCACCATTCAAAGATGCAGAAATCTTTAGGGAAAGACTTTTAGCCAGTTGCTTCAAAACAAGGCTGAAGGACTGTTAGATGCTATCAGCGTGGCTTGTGGTATAAACACAGAGTACACCATTCAAACCATATAAACAAAGCCCTTTATTACTGCCTTAAATCCTGGGAGGAGTTCCTGATCTCTAAAATGCAGTTACCATTAGCTTCTTGGGCCCCTATTTGAAACAGAGAAGAGTTGATGAGATGAGCCAGCTTCTTGCTGATCTTATTCAAGTGACTCTCCTCCTTATCCTCCTCCTCTACACATACACACATAGTGGCACTGGCACAAAACACTTTCTACTGCTATACCTGAAATATCCAGCCAAGAATAAAGTATATTAACAGAATTTCTCTTCTGCCACTGTAAGTGTTTCTGTGCTGGTGGACCTTTGCTGGCAGATAAGTAGAAAATCAAAGTTGAAAAAGTTCAATATACCCACTGCTCTCTTGGGTTACAAATACGTTGAAACTTACACTGAACATGAGGAGGACCTTGATCCAGGCCTCACATGCAAAACAACACTCTTTTATATAAGAGAGCCTAAAGAGAGGCACTAAACTTATAAAAGCAATTAAAGGGATTTTGTAGTGATTTGGCAGATTACAGGCAGATAGCTTCAGTGTTCTCTTTGGCAAGCCAGCTTGATCTAATTAACAAAGAACTGGAGCTATACAAGGGCAGAATTGATTAACAGAATGTGCAGAACCTGCCTGTTCAGGTACAAAGAGTTTGTAGGGCAAGAACAATATGGGAAATAATTGAAATGTGGTAGAAGTAACATAATGTTGACTTGAGCTTTCTTCCCTTCACAATGAAAGTTTTTACCTAAAACTTTAACTTGTGAAGAAAGTTCTTCTAGCCCAACAGAACTGTGGAAATAACATTTTTCAGACATGATAATTCGTCAGATATTTTCTCCAGTCTCTGAGAAATTCAAGTCTTATTCAGGGCATCAGCATCAATTAACTGTAGGTTACTATATTTGAAGGTGTTGAATCCAGAATAAATAGGTTGTTAAAGTGTATTGATCTCCTGTGAATTGCTGTAGCTGTTTTTTGCACCTAAAGGCTAATACAACAACCAGCCAACCAAACCCCAAAACAAACAAAATCCTCGGGCCTGACAAAGCCTGGAAAGGGACTGTGGAGCTGAGAGGGTCACACTGCCTTCTGAGTCAACTTGGAAAATAGGATGTTACTCAAAATGGAATAGATTGAGGAGGGCTGGTGGTAGGATTTACTCAAAATTAGTGAAGTAAAGGAAACTGTTACATGGCTGGTGAGTGGTAGTACTCTGGAAGATCAAAAAATTGTAATTAAAGCTCTTGTATCAAAAACAACTTACAAATGGGATTTGTGTGGTAGTTGTATTCCCAGGCCTGCCTCAGTCAACAAGGGTGTTGTTGAGAAGTGACTCTTGTTCAACAGATACAGTATCTTGTATGATCTGTGAGTCAAAAGCTAGATTAAAAATAGTAGATGTGGAAAGTAGGATATGAATGGAGTATTTTTCAGGGATTTATAGTAGGTCCACGGCTTTGTAGTATTTTTATCAGTGGCCTGGAAGAAAACATGAAATTAGAGCTGTTCAAATTTGTGGATTATGTAAAGGTTGTGCCTGAGTGGTGAAGCATGAAGAAGGAACAGCAGCTGTACAGTGTCCTCTGAGTTGTTTGGGTAACTGGGTCTAATGTGGCCAAATATGTTTTTATACAGCTGGAGGACAACATTATGCATGTTGTGGGAAAGACTGGCGGCTGTAGGTTTGGAATACAGAATTGTGCTTCCAGAAACCAGTGACTTTGGAAGGGAGGGCAGAAGCAGAGCAGATATATGGCAGTTTGAGAATCCTCAACTAACGTACACCCATAATAACAGGAAATACTGAGTAAGGACAGAGAGGTGAAATAGCTGGGGAGTACTTTGTCAAGGTTTGACATTAGTGTTTTTAAAGAGGTGTTCAAAAGCAACAAAGATGTTTGATGTTGCTTGGGTGATTAAATCTCTCATTATAAAACCTTTCCTTAGTGCTCAATCAGTTTAGCTTATCACAAGGTATTTAAAAGTTTCTCAATGTTCTTTGGGCAGAATAGGCTGTGTACCAAGGGGCTCTTTAATTTAGTGGAAAAAGATAGGATAGCAGCCAGTGCCTGAAGTTAAAAAGATCATTTCAAATTGGGAATAAGGCACATATTGTTAACAATGAATGCCGTCAGGAAGATGCTTGTAAGTATTAAGGGAAATTAGGATGTTACCATTTCTTGAAGTCATCAAGTCAGGATGGAATATCATTTGAAATATATGCATGAGGAAGTACACTGTACATGGAGGAGTGTACCTGTCACAAGGGCAGGAGCATTTGCACATGTCAAACAGTTCTCACTGGTCACATTCAGACTAGGGCTCTTTCTGCCCCTGCTAGAGTTAGTCAAATGGTCTCATGATGGTAGTTGTTCATTTATAGCACTCCTTTAAATCTGTTAAGTATATACATTTTCTCTCAGGGGAATAAATGTGTTCATATGAACCATGTACTTAAATGAAACAAAATGTTTGATCTGGGTTTTTTTAGAAACTGTCATTGTTGATGAGGAGGAAAGGAAGGGGCTGTATAGGGAAAGACAGGGATGGCTGTTCTCTTCCCTGAACTGGTTGAAATATCTTCCTCAGACTTTTTCCCCAAAAAATCTGATAATGTGCTCTCAAGATCAACGTTGAGGACTAAGTCATTACATTTTGTAAAAACTGCTTTTTCTTTGGGGGAAGAAATTGCACACGTTCTTGGTGGCAGAGGTAGCTCTGAGTGTGAATGAATAAGGATGCAGTGTCTTGTGTGTCTCTGCCAGTGTGAAATCGGTGTTTTCCTTGTCAGCAAGGGAATGGGTTCTGTTGTGTCCTACCTGCCAGAGCAGTGAATGACATAGAGAGGAAAAAAGCTATGATTCCTCTCCTGCCTTGGCCATTAGGGAGATGATTGATTGCCTGTGGGTTCACAGTGGCCCATCAGTACCATTGGTTTGGGATGTTTCCCTAAACCGTTCTGAAAATAGTAGGAGACAGTCCAGTCGTGACAGCAGCTTATGCCTGGTAGGCACCTTTCCAGACGTCCTGATCTTTTCCCCATCACAGGACGAGTGCATGCCCAGTCATGTGCTGGAGGAAGGACCGTGAGAAATACAGGATCTGGGTGTTCTGCTTGTAGCAGATTGCTGCTGAATGGCCTTTTCCTCAGGCACTCTCTTGACTTCAGTAGGGAAGGGGTGCATACACCAACAGCCCTTGTGAAGAAAAGATGTTTTCAGCAAGAATCAGATGTAATAAGTCTGTTCAGGACCACAGGTTTTGGGGAAGGGTTGGCACTATAGCAAATGACTTCTCTTGTCACTGAAAGTGACTGTCCTGCTGAAAGAAATTACCTCCTTGGAGCATTTTCCATTCAAGTGCTACCTTTCCCCCTCCATTGCTTATTTCACTATTTCATCAAGGCAGGCAAGGTCTTGTATTCTTCTCTTCACACTCTTGGGCTGGCCTGTGCAGGAAGACTTAGAGAAAATCCTTTTGTTTATATTTTAATCTTTGAATTTTCTTGCATTTTGGAGGCGATGTGTCTCCCCTACATCTCTCACTCTCCTTATTATCTTGTCTGACCCATTTTGCTGACAAAGAAGGCAGTGAAGAGAGACAGAAGTGGTTATAAGTGAACAATTTTTTTACTTGAAGTTTTGCAATGGCTCCACTTTTCCTTTTCTTTCCTTTATTTTTTTAAGTGGTCTGCTGGCTCCTTTTTGAAATTGCTTTATAGCAGGGAAGATTGAAGGTGAGCAGAGTTAATTGTCCAGGAGTCTGGATGAGATTTTGGGAATAGGGAAAGACTGTAGAAATTGGGAGATAAGGATTTCAGTTTTATCTACTTCATTTTGTCTTACTGTGCTGGAACTCCTCCTACATCTGATACCAGACAAGGATATTTCTCATGGCTGCCATGGGGTCCTGTCTCTTCTTTCCTCACTTACATCTTTGCTTGACTGTGACATTATTAGGTATAAGCTGAGAAATATGAAAAAGTTTACTTGTGACCTTGGTCAAAAAATTGAGACCAAGAGCAGAGGTTTCTGAAGTGGTAACTTCATTCTTGGGAGAAGAAAGGATGAGAGAAGACTTCTAGGACTTTATTATGAGTGGTTATTCCTTCTTGGACAGTTTGGGTGAAGTTCTAGTGTTGAGTGAAACAAGCACAAAGCAAGCAGGAGTTGTGCATGAGAGGCTTCATATACCAATATGTATTTCTGGTCAGAACTCCACAGTGGCTCTTGTTTGCATCTTGGGAAAAGGTCTATGTTCTAGGACAGCCCAGGAATATCTACTTATCCCAGACATAATGCAATACAACGTAAAACCAAAGAAAGGCAGAAGGCTGAAGCAAGTGACTCTTTTTTTATTCAGGTACTAATAATTAGCCCTTGATCTCAAGCAAGGGCGTCATGGCCAAAGCAAATTCTTCTTCATGAGCTTAAAGAAATTACCCATTTGTTCTCATGGTGCAGATTGCATTGTTTCCCTTTGTCACCCCATAGAGCTGGACCTTTAACAAGTTCTGCCTGAGTGCATTTAGGAGAGGACCTGCTCTGACCCAAAGAAATTTCTGCCAGTGCTAGTTAGGCATTTCTAGAGGTCAGGGCAGCTTATCTTCCTTGTCCCTTGAACGGAGCCTTATCCTGTCTTTGACCCTTTAGTGCTAGGGCCTGCATGTAACTTGAAGGACCTGTTCACAGAGGCTCTCACTAAATATGTTGTGTGTTAAGGACTTACATGAGGAGGTCTGTTGGTATTTTGCTTTGAGCTCTGGGCTGTGAGAGATGTGCACAGCAAGGGTGTCTGCGTGATGTAATTTGATTTTTTTGCCCTTTGAGTGGCAATTGTGTTGATTTTTCAATCAAAACAGCCCAGTAAAATGAACTTCAGAAACAGACACCTCCACACAAACCACATAGCGATGCCGTGACTATTTAAAGAAAGAGATAATTGAGAAGATTGTCTGGGAATGTTCATGTTTCACCTTGGGTGCATTCACCATGCTTTTGGTTGGTGTGTGTCTCGAAAGCCAGGAAGCTTTGTCACAAGGATCATAATTTTCTCAAACCAAAACTCTGCCTGTTCCCTGTACTGGAGCAGTGTGTGGCTGCTAAGAGCATCGCCCTGGTGACAGTGGCTCCAGCTTTGACTGTGCATACCCAGGGCCACATGTTCCCAACCTCCCACTGATTTTTGCCTTTGTGCCTGCGTGGCTGTTCTTGCACCTTCGTAGTAAATTGTATTTGGGAACTGAATTTTTGCTTCCAGGTAGTTTTTCAGCTGAATCAGTTTGCTGTCCAACCACGAGAGTTGTGCGGGCACAGTGTGGGAGCAATGTGTGAGTGGGAAAGAGCAGCTGCTGCTGAGAGTGTGTTCAAGGCCTGAGAGGCTGCAGTCAGCAAGGGGGAAAATGGGTAATTTAATCAAGGCCAAATGTTTATTACCCTTCTGGTGCCTGTGATATCTGAAAACTGTCTGTCAGTGTCAAGGCATGTCTCTGCCTCTCTAATTGGTGGGAATAACATCAGGTTTTGGTTGCCATCTTCTGCTTGTTGAGCTCTTTTATTCAGTCTTTGCATTTATTATTTGCATCACTTGCCAATGGAAGTGAAAGGAACAGCATTCTTGGTGTATTGTAACTGTCCAGAGGTTTGATTACTCTTGCAGCATGTTGTGTGAAAAGGCAGCTGTCTGCAGCTTCTCCTTTCCAGAAATAGTGCAAGAGCTATACATTCATTCCTCAAAAAAAGTGCCAGGGTTATGGAATGCACCTGAGCAACCAAACACAAGCTTCTGGGCATAGGAGGTAAGGAAAATCAGCTTGTTTTGCAGGAGATGTTGGGGTCAGGGAGATAACAGGAACAAAGAATATTTTCTTAAATCAAGAAGTTATTGTAGTAGTGGTGTCATCAGTTGGATTTTAAGTTCTTTGTCCATAGGTGTCAAAAAATTGAGGGAACAGGATCAAAAAAGTAAACCTTGCAGAACCAGTGCCTTTCAATGCTTAGTGTGTGATGTGTGCTGCAGGCTTGAACCAGGGAGAAACAATTGAACAATTGCCTTGAAAACTGCAGGTCAAGGTGGCTTGCATGGAATAGTAACTGCTTCTTAGATCAGATATTTGGGGGAAAACTATTATGACAAAAGAAATTCCCCCCCCGCCCCTCAGTCTTGGGATATGGTCCTGTTATCTATGGAGAAGAATTTCCTGGGTACCTACTTTTTGGGGGGAGGCAGAGGAGTTGGAAGCTCTTAACTCTGGACAATACATAGTATGATTTACTCTTGCCAGCATTTTTAACTTTCTCTCGACTGCAGCTTCACATCCTGTTCTCCAATGAATGGGTGTAGCTGAGGTCTTTATTATGTGATCTGAATTTGTTTATTCTATAATGACAATGGTTAACTGCTTGAGAGAAATAAGACCCAGATATTGAGTAGAGAATACTGAGGAAGTGGGTGATCTGCTTAGTCATGCACTCTGTAGGAAAATGTTTGGATTTTTTTCTGGATTCTCCCTTAAAGAAATAATTCAAAGGTGCCTTTTTCTTCCTCCTGTACTTAACATAGCACTTGTGAAAAACAAAAGAGGAGATCTTATATTTCAATTAAATCAATACTTTTGGTCAGCGAAATGCTTATTTTAACAGAATTAGATACAGAGCTGGTAGTCTCTGTGCTACTGTGGAGCCTTTCTGTGAATGTGTCCTTTTATTGTGATGAGGAGGTGCATCCTCTGGAAAACCTTTAACTTCTATCATCTGCTTCCTTCATTCCTAACAGAGAGAGAACTATGAATGAAGTTGATTGAGGTCTTGCAGCATTGCCAGTAAGTGTTCTCTGGAAGTGCCATGGAACTAGTTTTCTCCATTAAAGGATGTCACTAATTGTAGCCAGAATCTGCCATTGAAACAAGAGTTGTAGTTACTGTTCAAACTTCTTACTTCAACCTAAATGAATAGTGGTCAAGAATTTCTACAGTTAGACAAATGGGCAGGTTCAGTAAAATGAGTGGGGGAAAAACTGACTGTGTGGCCAAGCCCAGAGTGGTGGGGAATGGTGGTCAGTCACTAGAGGGGTTCCCAAGGGCTCAGTACTGAGTCCAGTCCTGTTTAATATCATTATCAATGACCTGGGTGAGGGGATTGAGTGGACCCTCACTAAGTTTGCAGATGATGCCAAACTGGGCAGGAGTGTTGATCTGCTGAAGGGCAGGAATGCCCTGCAGAGGGACCTGGACAGGCTGGATTGCTGGGCTGAGGCCAGCTGTATGAGGTTCAGCAAGGTAAAGTGCCAGATCCTGCACTTGGGTCACAGCAACCTCAGGGAGAGCTACAGGCTGGGAGCAGAGTGGATGGAGAGCTGGGAGAGGACCTGGGAGTGCTGGTCAACACTGACCATGAGCCAAGATACGCCCAAGTGGGCAAGAAGGCCAGTGGCATCCTGGCTTGGATCAGCAGCACTATGGCCACGAGGACCCAGGGCAGTGACTGTCCCCAGGTGCTGGGCACCGGTGATGCCACAACTCGAGTCCTGGATTCAGTTCTGGGCCCCTTGCTCCAAGAAGGACATTGAGGAGCTGGAGCGTGTCCAGAGAAGGGCAACAGAGCTGGAGAAGGGTCTGGAGCACAGGTTTGATGAGGAGCAGCTGGGGGAGCTCAGCCTGGAGAAAAGGAGGCTCAGGAGGACCTTCTTGTTCTCTGCAACTCCCTGAAAGGAGGTTGTAGCCAGTTGGGGGTCAGTGTCTTCTCCAAGATAACAAGGGACAGGACAAGAGGAAATGACCAGGTTAAGTTTAGATTAGATATTGGGAAAAATTTCTTCACTGAAAGGATTCTCAAGCACTGGAACAGGTTGCCTGGGGAAGTGGTGGAGTCACTGTTGGTTTGGGTTTTTTTATTTAAAAGATGTGTTGATGTGGCACTTAGGGACGTGGTTTACTGTGACATTGACAGCGCTGTGTTAATGGTTGGACTTGGTGATCTTAGTTCTTTTCCAACCTAAAAAAATTCTATGATTTTGACTTAGCAACCTTGATTCAAGAATAATAATTCACCAATCCAACTAATAATTGAAGAGGAGAGGAGAAAAATAGAGATGAGGCAAGAAATTCCATTCCTGTAGTATTTTGGGAGATAGCAGCAGCTGAGTGCAGGGATACTGACTTCCTACAACATATGGTTGCCTTCACTTGGGATAGTAACAAGTCAAGAGGACACAAGAAAACCTGATTTTCCTGCTGTTCCCTCTGTACTTGCTTGCTGGGCATGGCTGCCAGTCAAGCAGCATTTGCAAATGAGCTTTGATAGAAAAGTGGTCATTTGGGGAAAGCACTTGACTGAGACTGGCACTTAACTTTGAGAGAAAGAATACCTGAAAGGTTGTGCTTCTTTGAAGATCACACCCTAATGCTCTCTGTCATCCTGCTTTTGAATGTTTTGGATTCTGCATGGGCATGAATATACAGTATTGTCTGTTCAGTGAGAACAAGTACTGCAAAAGACACTAATGAAAGTTAAATGAATTTATACCTTTGGGAGAAAGCGACATTTTTACTCTGAGTTGTCTTGTAGCCAGTAGCTTATTCTAGATGACTGTTTTGGTGCTTATTCACCCTAGACTGTTTTATAGGAATTCATTAATATGTCCCTTTTCAATTGCACCTTCCTGTCTTAACATTTGGATATGCTTTTGCCTGTTGATGATGGTAGTTAATGTCCTGTTTAGCATAAATTGGGACAGGAGAGTTGGGTATGTTTACCAAAAGGGTTGTCCTACAGGATATCTTATCTTTCTGTTAATATTTGCATGTCTCCTTAGCCCAACTTGCATTGTGCTGCTTTTAATGCTCTTTTGGAAGTAAGCTCAAGTGTGTAGAGTCATATACTCTCATTTTACAAGCTAAAAATGTGATCTGCATGTCATGAGACTCATAGCTCAGGTTCTTTTGTGAAATAATACTTATCTCTAATTGAGGTGATTTTTTTTGTGTGTATGCAAACAATCCCCTGAGCAGTGTGTCGGGTTGTTTGTGCTGTATGGGGAGAGGCAGTAAGCTGCATTCTTTTCCTTTCCAGGCCTGTCCAAACCATTGGGAAGTTTTCAGACAGCAAAACACAACCGAAGTGGCACTTCCATTACTAAGGACAGAACCACAGGAGGTTGTTTCATCCAGTTGCTTTCCCTGTGAGCTGCCTATAGTGTCAATCTTAAGTGTTATCCAAGCAAATGTATTTGTGCAGTATGGGTAAGGATCTGTGTGTTTGATTTTGACATGTTTAGTAGGAAAGGCAAAGATCAACTTTGTTCTCAAAACCAGCAGAACAGTCACCATTACAAGTGGCACTTAATGTTTTGGTTTTTTCCAGCACTGTGCAATGTTGAGGGAGGGAATGACTGTTGGAGGGAATGACAGTTTTTAATCCTTTAATGGATTTTTAATCTACACTGGAATCAAAGAAAAAATAGTTTAATGTCTGATTGCTTGACTGTGACTTAGGTCTAACACATGCTAATTGTCATCTTCATATCATGTGAGTTCAAAACTGCTTATTTCTATTTCTTCCTACTTCAGGATTTCCTGGTTTTCTTCTTTCCTTTTTTGCTCATTTTCTGGTAAACTGTAGGTGGCATAAGTAATGCTTCCTCATCCCTAGTGTAATTATCATTGCTGGAGCTGGGGTAGGGAATAAAGAGGAACAGACCCACGTGGAACTCCTCCTTTTTGTAAAAACTGCATAAACCAGAATCCAAAGTTTTAAGTCCAGTTCTGAAGAGGGAGAAAGATGAGGCATCAAAATCAAACTACCAGACCTCTGTGATTCTCTGTGCTGACATGCAGAGCTATGACTAAAGGCAGAGCTAAGCTGTGTTTCCTTTGGGATCTGTGGATGGCAGTGTGCAGTGTGACTGGTGTCTGTCTCACAGGGGATGGTGGGCTGCCCTGGACTGCTGCTGATGGGAGACCTCATTTCCTGAGCAGGAGCACAGTCATAGGCAGTGAATCATTCCCCTGTAAGGAAATGTGCTTCTTTGGGAGGCAAAGCAAGAAAAGTGTATGGATGAGATGATACTGAGAAGATAGGATAAAATCAGGTCTTTCAACATTTGGAAAATTTGCGGTTTTCCTCATTCTGAAAGATGAAAACATTGTTTATGAGCTATCCCAGTCTGCTTCTGTGGGATACCCTTCAAGGAGGTGAGCCATGGTGTTCAGATATCTCAATGACCAAAGCCATAGCTTGTATTCCAGTAGTGACAGTGACTTTCCTTCGGAGGGGATTAGCTACGAGCCTTTTTGCTCCTCTCTGTTTCGTGGCTTCTGTTTATGTAATTTAGTCTTGATTTATTACATAACTTCTCTGGCACCTGGGTATAACAAGAGCTTAAACTCCTAGAGGGATCTTTCAGTTATATGGGAATTGGCTCATGTCTTGACATAGTTTGGGTGTTCACATGGAGATAGCTTGGCACACCTCTCCCATAAAATGACTTTTCAAATCTATCTTTTGGAATATAAGAATCATTATCATTAATGCAGAGTACAGAAATTTGCCCCAAATTAATCTACAATATAAAGTGTACTGAATATAGTTTGGAATTCTGAGGTGCTGTGCCCCACTCTTGAGTCTTTCCTATCATTTGAAATATCATCTTGGGGTTTTAGTCCTCTAATAGGTCTTGGTTGTTTTTCTGCAGTTGTAGCATCATGGGCAAAACCTATAGAAGCACACTCCAAAGTGTCTTTTATGTTAAAATGCTGGTTACTTTGCAAGCAGAAACAGTTATCAGAGAAGGAAAGGTTCCTTTTCTTTACTTTTTCTTGAGCAGGGAAGGCAAGTGCCATTTATATAGAAGTTGACAAAAGTAAAAACATAAATGGAGATTCTCTGAAGTAAGAGATGAATTTTTTGTTATTTTTTGATGGTGATAATCCAGATGAGTTTCAGTAATTTCTGGAAACAAAACTGATCATGTGTTTCTTACCTCAGGTAGCCTGAACTTTTATGCAGTACCAAACAAACTGCTCTTCTATGGTGGTTCACTAGTGAAGACCATTTCAGGTTTTCAGAGAAAAGTGTTGCTTTATAGGAAGTTAGTTTCTGCTTTAATATGAGTAAAATTGCCTTTAAAAATAATGTGACATTGTTTAGGCAAATGATTATTTACGTATATATACACACACATGTACAACCACAAGTTTGCCTGTTTCTGCTGCCTCTGTCCAGAGGTGAAGAGCCTCTTGAAGTCTGTGGGGAAAGGAGCACTGGCACCTTATGATGGTTTTCTGTGAAGGTTACAAACTGTTGACACTGCTGGTAGTGGATGCTCCCACATCCCTTTTGGACCGCAGGAGAGAAGGACCCTGTGGCTGGTGGGCGGCTCCCGCAGCAGGTGATGGATGTGGCTGGGATGTGCTGCCAGCTCAGGTTGTGTAAGGATCTGCAGATGCTGCCATTGACTCGCACTGGCTCTTTTTGTTTGGATCACAGTGGGAGCCAGGCCTTATGTAATGTTCATTGTCACATTCTCCGCTCCAGCACTGTCATGTCAGTAGAGGGGAAGGATTAGCTCTCCCTTTTCTTCATGGGTTGGGTTTAGGATTTTTTTTTCCATTCTCCCACCCTTTCTTGCAGCAACTTTTCTTGTTTTTGTTGTGAGGGAACAGCCAGTTTCAGGCTGGTTTTTAGTTTTGTGGTGCCTTTTAGGAGGGAGACTGTTAACCTAGAGATAATAAAAGAGCAGGTCCTGCAACTCTTACAAAACTGATAAATGCACGTGTTTTTTAAAGCAGTCTGTTACTTTTTCCCCTCCATTCCTTCTCCCCATAATTCACAGTGGACACCTTAATACTCACATCCAGTGTGGGTGAAGACTAGATGCATTGTCTTATATTTATGTGGGGTGGGGAGAAGCACACTGAAGGACACTGGTGGTCCAGGGCAAGCTGATGCTCTCCAGTTTATGATTTTCCAGGCTGCTTCTTTTTCCTTCAGTTTAATATTCCCATAGAAAACACATCATTTAAAGGGGATCAATGCCACTTCGTTTTGTTGAGATTTGAACAAGATGAAAAGGAGAATTGTTTTCTTCCGTCCCAGCCAGCAGCATGTGGCCACCAGTTAGCTGTGAGTCACAGCTGAAAAACTGTGTTGCTTGAGTCTCAACTGTCTCAGATTGTGAAGGAAGAGAGGATTTAAATCACGAAGTAATCAATTAAGGATGGCTTTAAATGCAATTTGTGGAAGTTATTCCTGGGGGAAAGAAGCTCCTGTTGGCTTTTCAGTAAACACTTGCTTTGTTAAAAGGGTGTAGGGGATCTTCTGGACTAGTATTAGTCAGTAACACTGTTGGCTCCTTTTTGGGAAAATATTTATCCTTTTAAGTGATTCTGCCTCTCCCCTGCCAGTTTTTACACGATAATGTAATAGAGGTGTTAATATGTTACAAAGCATAAATTAGAGAAATTATAGTGTTGGTTAAATCAAACTGTCCAAACCCCTCGATCCTGGTAGATTTTTAAATTGAACAGAGAAGTATTAATTGTTATTTTTCAATAACATTGGAAGTCATTACTTGCAAACTGTTACAAGATTTATTTTTTTTTTTGCAGTACAGAGAAACATAAGCTCATGATTTCTTTAGTGATGCATCTGTGTGCTTTATAATAAAGTTACATTAGTTACTGAGGACTGCCTATAAGGTGCCAGAATGGTGCTAGGAGTGATCTAGCAAAAAGATATTTCCCCCTAGGAGCCAGCAGTTACCTTCACACACAGCCAGTTTGGAGTGTTTGTGTGTGAGCTGAGAGTATTGAGAGGAATCTTGTGGCCCCAGCCAACCATTTTACTCTTTTGCTGCCAAACAAAAAAGAAAAACCATTAAAGAAAATTATTATTACCATGAAACATTACTGTACAGCAGAGACTGAAGAGCATTATGCGGCACTGACTTAGAAATACCCACTTTTATTAAACTGTCTGTGCAAATCCTCTTGTGGTTTGCCAGCGTGCTGGATTCTGTTTCTATGGCCAGGCACCACAATGGCCAGTGTGAAGTCTTGGTTATAAAACAGGCTTTAGGGGGCAAATCTCGATGAGCCCCAGATATTGGGCTTGGCTGGAGGTTGGAAAGGTAATGGAATCCTCTTTACTCTTCAGCACTGAAGGAGCATTAGTGTTAAACCTGCCCTTTCTGAAGGGATTTGTATGGGATGGATGTGTACTCAGGAATGAGGCATGTCCTGTACCTGAATCAGTCTTGTTATAGGGCGCAAAGAGCTGCTGTAATGTCACTTTGGCTTCTGTAGCTTCCTGTAGATACAGGGGAACCCTGTTCCTCCTCAGGTGGGGAAGGACTACAGTGCACCCTTCCTGCATCCTTCCTTTTTACTCCATGGTATTTGTAATAGTTAAATAATGATTTAGTATTTGTAGTGCTGGTGAATCTTCTAATGAAAGTCAGGTACAGAAGTGGCCCAAGTGCCCACATCCCCTGACGACTGCTGTTTCATCTCAGAGTTTGGCTCGTGGCAAACATGACTCTGCTGGGAACAACTGTCACGTAGAAGGGAAAAAGTTGCTTGCACATTTCTCTCTCAACTTCTTATGTAAGAAGTGATTTTAAAGCTTTGCAGAGTGAAAAAAAAAACAAACATGAAAACAACAGAAACGTGTCCAAATTTGCAAGGTTTCCTTGTCCAGAACTGGGTCTCCTTTCTGTGCTGAGAAGGGGGCAGTCATCACCACATGGCATTTACTTGCTATCTGAAATGTTCTACCTTAAAAAAGCAAAGCCTGAAAAACTTCAGAACTATTTTTATCTTTGTTGAAAGACAGGACATAATACATGAGAGAGTCTGTCTTGGATGTTAATTTGATGTGCCGTTGATTGCAGGGTTTAACTTCCTGGGTAGGATAAACATGACAGCTCTTTTCTCCTCCCTGAGTAAGCATGAGGGATTTCTCAGTGCTTTCCCCTAATATCCCACCCCAGTTTCTCAGCAGCCTCACCATGTGTTGAGGCACTGTACTGTAAGGGTGTCTGGCTGTCTGTTGTAAGGATGGGGCAGGGGGTTTGATGTTTATTTGTGCTGTCTCCCTCCTCATGGCACACCCCCTGCTTGAGGGGCAGCTCCCATCCTGCAGCAGGGCAGGGGATCCAATGTGGGGCAGCGCAGGAGTCCAGCTGCAGGTAATCAGTTTATCTCTCACAAAGTGCCCTTCCTGCAGCGATTAAACGCACAGTGTGCCTGCATGTGCAAAGGCAGGAGATGGGGCAGGTTGGAATAACTCAACCATAAAGCAGTGGCGGCAGCTACAATCTGGCCCTGTTGTGTAATTCCCCTTGGTGGGAGGCTCTGAACTGGGTCAGATCGGTGTGAGAAACGAGGGCAGGCTCTGGGCTGTGTCCCATGTACCTGCTCCCAGTACCACCAGGCAGGGTGGGATGGGAGCCCTCCCGAGACCCGGGCTCAGGCAATGCCGGGTGGAGCTGCCAGAGCCCAGGAGGAGGGTGGGAGGGAGGAAGACAGACAGCACCATGACAATAGGCACAGAGGAGTTAACCATCTTTGTTTCACCCGGCTTCTGCACGATTTAATTAAGTCATTTCAAAAGCTTCTGTTTAACTCTTCTGCATATGGCTAGGGATGCTGAGAGGGTGTCAGGAGTTGGCTTATACAGAACATGTATTTACTGCTAAACTAAAATAAAGCTTAGATTCGAGCTCTTTTGTACTCCAGTCTGAGAGAGAGCCACTCTCCATTGGGTTTGATTTTATTTAAAGAAATACAATGACCCACATCCTTACCTTTAAACAATGTTTGGAAAGTGTTATGTATTTTGATTTTGGGGTTTTTTTAGGTTCTGTAACAAACAATGAAACATAAGAGGATGACACACAGGAGAATACTGATGGGAGAAACTGTATCATGTGTCATTCTTTGACCCGGAGCATTTAGTGGTGTTACAGCACTTCTGTTTTTCTGTTTGTAGATGATAATTCATTCCTGCCATGTCAGTAGTGTTTGTGTTTGTTTGTTTGCTTTGGTTTTTGTTTTGATGGTGGTTAGTTTGCTGGGATAGTAAACCAGAAGTTTTAAAATAGGCTTCTGTTGATATGGTTTCAAGGTGCTATACAGTACAGTATGGACAACATGGGAATAAATAAATCCCCTTGAAATCCCAGGTGACCAGCAGAGACCCACAAAGGTGACCCTACTGTGACCACCTCCTCCTGAAACGTAAGGAAACATGTGCAGCTTTGCAAGTTACAAGTTGGAGTATGTTTGTTTTCATTAGGGGTGCATATCAGCTGGAAAGGAACATTGTTGGTACTTAAAAGAAAAAATAAGCTGCTGGTTTGAAATACACGTAGACTTTAGCACAACATTTGCCAGGAAAAACTTCAGATAATACATGGCTTTGTGTCTCCAGCCCTTGACTGAAGTCACCAGATATCAGAAAGCAAGTGATGCTGGAGGTCATTGTATTGCAGCAGCCTGGCAGCAGCAGGACTTGTACCTGCCTACCATCAGACCACAGAAGCTGAATTAATATCTTTGGCTTGTGTAAACTGGCACAGTTCCACTTGAGCTAATTCAGATTTTGGCCTTTTCTACCATCTGCTTGACTAATTCAACTTATTTTGTGTGACACATGTAATAGTGTAGGGACTTCAGTTGTCTCTGCCTGGTGGTAAAGTGCTCCTGGGACCAAGGAGTGAAAGGCTTCCTATTCCCATGCCAATTCTGCAGTGTGCTGTTCCCTTGTGTTTTCTTTCAGACATTCTTCAATGTTATTGAGCAGCTGAGAGGGGCAGAGCAGGAACTGATGGCTTCTGCTGGAATAATTCAGTGTACTTGACTTAGATTTTCAGCCCTGCTAGGGGGGCGTTGTGTCTTTAACCTTCAGGTTTCTGAGTTCATCTGCTAACTGCTGAAACACAGCTGACAACGAAATTTTTCTGTTTCTTGAAGTGTTTGTAGATATATGAGCTGACTTATCAGCCTGGAAGGGGGTTTTTTTATTAAGTGGCTGATTAGTTCTTAAATGATTATAGCTTACACTGGAAATGTGGTCTAAGTAGGGGGCAGTGGGAAATAAGTGATGAGGAAATGTTTCCCTCATCTTTCTTTAAAGCTTTCTGGGGAATGTGTGGGTAGTAATTCTCCTGCAGCTTGGTTTTTAAACACATCCTTTGCTTGATGTTCCTTGAGATCAAGATGCCTTATTTTCCTTTCTTGGTTGTATTTCTTTTCATCCATCTTACACAGCTCCTTTATAACATTCTGTTCTTAAGGAAGAAGAGTGCTCAGAAGAACCCATCGCTGTCCAGAAGTGACAGTGCATGATCTGAACAGATAAACTTCTACCTTTGTGATTGCCCATGTCCTCTCTTTAGGCTTTATTGTTGTGTTGTACCACGATTTCTGCTGTGATACACTGGAGGAGCTGTGCACAGCCAGTTCCACCTCTTGTCCTTGTGAGAAAGGAAATGCAAATTCTATCTGATCCATCTTTCCTTTGTGTTTACTTCTTACCCTGTTTTACAAAGGGATGTCCAACATTTAGAAACTAGATATTTGTTGGTTTTTGTCCAAATTATGAAGGTAACACTGTTTCTGTTGTTGATTGTATCAGAGTTCAGCCAGGCTGTGATGAGGAGCTGGGTGACCTTGGCAGTGGGTACAGCTGAGACAGGAGGGGGTTTCCTGTCTCTGACCCAGGTCTGCACAATGTGATGGTGCTTGCAGGGATCAAGATATGTATCCATAGGGAATTCTGAGACATGCTTTTTTTTCTGTCCTTCATGTTTGGACAGCAGTGTTCTGAAGTTGTTCACATAATTTATTTATTTTGCATCTCTAAAAGTCAGACATTGATACCAATAAAGAGGTGGGGGGTTTGAGCGAGTAGTTAATGTATTGGTTCTGATACTGATTCTCCAGTGCTGGACCTGTATGCTGATCCATTGCTTAGGGCTTCCATTTTCTACACAGGATTTTGTGCACTGTCTGATATAACTGTTATTTGAAAGGCTGATGGCTGATTTTTTTTGTTTATGTGCCATAAGCCTGCTATGTTGAGCCTTGGGGCTTGAAGGTTGGGATTTGCTGGGCTCATGGGCCTCTTTCTTTTCTCTCAGGGCTGCCTCACGGTAGAACATGAGCAGGTAATGCACAAGGAGCACCACTGGGAATCATGTCAGACGAGTCAATCTCAGGGAGTGATCCGGACCTGGACCCGGACTTGGAGCAGGAGGATATGGAAGAGGAGGAGGAGGAAGATGAGGAGGAGGCGATGGAGGAGGACAATGATGGGGATGACGAGGAGGACTTACTTGATGAAAGTGGTAAGTGAATGGAGCTGTGAGTCTCTGCATACATTATATATATGTTGTAGGAAAATGGCTCTGGCCCCTTAGTAGATTGTGTAAGGATTAAGATTTGTCTGGCTCTTCGTAGGGAGAAGTGCTTACATGGATGTTTAGTTTAAATAGGGATTTAATGTAGGTTAAATATGGAGTCCTGGCCAAAAAAATTTCTTTCATGAAAAAAAGCCACAAGCCTAAAATGTAAGAAGGATAAAATTTTTAAAACAGCTTCAGATTTTGAGGAAGCAATTATATAAAGAAGTAAATAAATGAATTAACTATTACTTGTGTTGCTAAAAGAATGTGGTGAAAATTTTACTTCACTGGGATGCCCATAGGTAAACAATTTAATGGATGCTATGGGCAGTTATTGCTCATTTACAATAATCGCCTTTAACAGCTGGAAAATGTTCATTTCTGATGGCATACAGGTTGGGTTCAGTTTTGCTTGTGTATTTTGCAAGGTGAAAGGTGGAAGTGCTGACTAAGTAAGTTGTCCCCTTTATCCTCACTTAGTTGTATCTGCCCTACTCTCCTCTTCATGGGAGGACCTATTCAGGTCATGCTGATTACAGCTGTTTGTTGGCCCGTACTGTGCAGGTTACATTGAAGTGTTATTAGGTAACTGTTCTGGGTCATGGCAAGATCCTGGAAATCAGTTTGTTGGACCAGCAGAAGGGCTGATGTTCTAGGGCACATACACAGGATTGCATAGCTCAGGTGGGAATTCCCCAAGCTGAATTTGCCCTCAGACTTATTGTATCATGAAACTGCAGCTGGAGCCTGAGGAGGTGCTCTATTTGCTTCCTTTAAAATTGCAATTTTTAAAGGACTTCAAAGGGTGTGCAGATATTTGAATACACCTACCTAAACCTACTGGGAGTCTTCCTTTTCTTAGCATAGAATGTGTTAAGAACAAATACCTCTCTCTTCTAGTCACTAAAGTATTTTTGGCTTCACAGTACATTGTTGTTCTCAAGTGTTGTTTTGTTTTTATGTTCTTTTGTCCATGTGCTACTTAGAGATACTGTTTCGATTTTAAATGTGTATAAAATGTTTACACAAATGAATTTTTTTTTTCCTCTGGTTTTATTCATATAATGGCTTTTTCTAATGAGAAAGTAGCAGAAAAGGAAGTGTTAGTTCAGGTAAGAAACAAAGGAATTCTCAATACAGATAATTACAGAACCACAGATTACTTTGTCTCTGAGACTGGTGGTGACCTCGTCACTTCGTTCATGGGACCCTGCCCCCAGTGGAGCTGTAGGAAGTGTGACATGGTAGCCAAACTTTTATTAATAGAGGGGAGTGGCTGTATGTCATGTCCAAGTGGGTCATTCCCCATGGTTGTTTTATCATAGACCCAGGTACTTTATCATCAACATCTATATTATTGTGGGTGAATACCCATAATTGTTTGTCAAGATGGTTCTTTCCAGAGCAAACATGATTAATGTAGTTATACAGAACATCATTAACTGCTAGTGACAGCTGTTTATTTTCATCTTAAAACACTAGAATATGTTTATGCTTTATATTTATGCAGTGACTAATTAAAAATCAATTTTAACGAATGTAGAAAATGAGGAAGAGTGAAAAGACAATTTACATAAAACTAACATAAAATGTTTTTATAGTTTTTCATTAGGTACAGGTAAAACACTGTCTTCCACAATCTGAGCAAAGCTAGGTTGCCTCTGAGGTTTCAGATTGTTGAGCTTTAATTCTGTCTGTCAGAGTATCTTGTTTTACCCATCTGATGTTGCAGTCCTGTCTGTAAGTGAATCTCATTCATAAAAATTGTCTTAGGACCAGACAGTTTTATTCACAAAAAGGGATGCAGTGCTCTAATGTTTATACTATGAAGCATTTAAAAGCTTAATTTTAATATTTTCTGTCAAAACTTTGTTTTTCCTATTCCCAGCTGTGCAGTTCTTCCCTTCTGGTACTATGGTTGTTCTGATCCCATTGGGGATCTGGGGGAAATCGTTCCCTTGTGGATGGGCTCTTGCATATTTTTAATACTACAAGATTTAGAATATTATTAATGTTTCACAGTTATTTCTTTGGAAGGACAACAGTCTGCACATATATTTCCTCCAAACTGAAACCAATTACTTTTTTGAAATAGTGATTATAACAATTATAAAATTAACTTTTTTATTGTTTGCTTGCAAAGTAGTGGCTTTATTTTAGGATTTCCATGTTCTGGTGGTGACTCAAATGACTTAAGAACCTTCCAAGGTTAATGTGATGTTATCCACCCCTGTTGATGGTAGATAGTATCATCTCAGCATTGTTTTGCACTTTTAACCTTTTTTGTCTTTTTTCATATATATTGTGTATGTGTGGAGTTAAAACTTATGGTGCATTCAGTTTCATATTTCATTCAGTTTCATATTTTCTTGGAATTCCTTTTATATTCTGATAAATGAATGTCGTCTTCAGTCTCGGTGGAGTTTTTTCTCATTTCCGCTCAGTTTAGTTTGCATTTAGTATAGGCTGTCCCATAGATGGTCTAGAGTTTGGTTTGGATTTCTATTGTACAAGCTTTCAGTCCCGGTAAAAGCGGTTCTTACACCTTCTCCCCCTGTCCTCAAGGAAGAAAGAGCATGGAAGGCTTGTTTTCTGAATATTTCTGAGTGAGAGATAACCACAAACCCTAACTCTTTATGCATTTCTTCAGTGGTGGTCAGTTAATGAATCTTGGCATCATGTGTAGGAGCTCATACAGCTTTAGTCTTTTATTTTTCCAGAGTGCTCCTTCCAGGCCATTCCTGCCCTGACCCTTAGACCCCCTTTCCCAGTGGTTGCCAGCCCACACAGCCATCCTAGCAGCAGACCTCAATCCTAGCCAGAGGCTTCCCCTGCTTCTCCAGCCTTGTCATCCCTGCCCACTTCATCTGTTTTCTCATCACTTGTGGGTTGCAGCACTTGTTTTATCATGTTTGATTTTCTGATAGCAGTGCGTGACTGCTAAGAACTTTCTTCGTTAGCTCCCTAAATCTTTTTCACTAGAAATGTGATGTACTGATGACTGTAGAGATAAAGGGCTGTTTCAAGCCTTGCACTTTTTCTCTGATCCTGGTAGTTGCTCAGGGCTGTGTAGAACTCCATAGGAATAAAAGCTGATTTGAGCAAAGAGGAAACAAACCTCCAATATGGATTTTACAGATCCTTTCAAATGCAGGGACTGTTCATACCTCAGAGCTTTCCCGAGGAAAGCTGTAGAGTGTTTGAATGAATCCCACTGTAGTGCTCTGTTTTTCCACTTACTGAATGTCTTTGGATTATTCTGATTGAGGTCTCTGTAATTCATTGTCTCATACATATTGCTGTAATTCTGCTATTAATAGTGATGGCAAGTTGCTTGTTTTCTTACCTCTGAGTATATGGGTTAAGCACTTTCAGTGTTCAGTTCTCTGAAAAATGCCTTAGTGAGCACAGGCATTCAGATACTGTCCTCAAAGGCTACTGTGCTCTTTTGCACTGCAGTGCCTCAGTAGGGTGAAGATGTCAGGGCCAACTCTCAGAACCTCTGAGAGACCAGCACAGGAGGTGAGTGAGGGGAAAGAGACCCTTTTCCTCATTCTCCTAAAACTGTGTTTATCCTGTTTATGACATTTGATAGTGTCATGACAGATTGAGAGTTATCTTTCCTTTCTGGAGATGATCCACATTGTATCTCAGTGGCTGCTTTTTGCTTGAACTTGAGCTGCCACTTGGTACTCAGTTTTGAGTTTCCTGAGATACCAAGGCAGGGGTTCTTCACTTCAGGTGGTAGCCACTGCTGATCTAGGTTTTAAAAAACCCCATTGCTTTGCTTGAGCCCTTGCTAGAGGAAAATATGTTCATTTAAAGGGGTCCTGCTAGATCAGCTTTGCCTACAATTTTCACCTGGTGTTTGGGAAAAAAGTGTTGGCATGAAATTATAGCAAGAATGGATTTTGTTTAATGTGTTTCTTTGTGGCTCTTTGTAGGTCGTCATCATCATCATGGTGTATACAGCAAGGGGTGAAATTACATGGAAAGGGAAATTGATTTGCAGTTGCCTGAGTAATTTCCTTGCCTAACCTGATGGGGAAAACCAGTACTTAACACCTTACTTACTAGAAAGTTCCATAGAACCTGGAGTTATTAAAGCTGAAATTATTTTGGAAGTCTGTTTTTAAAGTCATGTGCAAGTGTGGGTTAATATTTCTCTGAATGGTACATGAATGCATCTTTGAGGTACAGAGATCTGCTACTCGTTTTGGAGATGGTGTTATTCATGTGCTTCCCACCCCAAATCATTCCATTTTTTCTTCTCCCCAACAAATTGTTGGAACAAAACGAAACTGTGGGGTGTGTGGGAGTCCCCAGCTGGATGTGTGTGGTTGGGAATAGAGCAAATTTCTGTCCTTACAGGGGAAGAGAGGAAAGTCTTTGGTATAAATCTGTTCATTTTGCAGGCTCCTCCTGCTCAAATACATCAGTTTTTGCTTTTCAACTGAAGTTATTCATAAAAATTAGGTCATGTTATACTCACCTGTATGAAACAGGCAGAGAAAGTGTGGAGATAGTCTCCTGAACAATACCCTGCTAAATGGTATCCTATTCTATATCATTTATTTCCAGATTTAGAAAGGCCCATAATGCTGGAGGAAAAAAGATGATAAAAGGACCTGCTGTTAGAAAGTAATTTACCTGCAGTTGTTACTGAATTGGGTAGTCCTGTCTGTGTTGGTAAATGGAGATTTGTCCCAGCAATCTGAATTTTTTTTTGCCTTCTACTTTTGTCCAGACTGCACACCATTTTCTCTTAGGAACCACTGATTTTAAATTGTCCTCCCCATCTACTGGAAAATGAAATGTATTCCTTAAGAAGAGGAGGAAGAAATACATGCTTTTTTAATCTCTCACTCCTTTTGGAAAGCAGCCTTTCACAGCTGTGTCTTCGGGTGGCATCAGGGGCAGATGGGCATCCCAAGGTCGAGGCAGCCTCAGACAGGAGCTGCTCTTTGAGGAGCTGTGTAATGAGGTGCTTCCATCTGCTGCAGTACACGGCACAGTTGACTTGGTTGCTGCTTGCTTTCTGCCTCAGAACCGTGATATATGTTTTGATCTACTGTCCTTGTTTAGCTGGTGGCCAACCTTGGAGTGGAGAGCAGGCTCTTTTTGTTGGTTGAAAGTGGATGGGTTGAAGGAAAAGGAGTGGAAAGAAAAAAGAGGTCTTTGCTAAATCTAGAAAAGCACTGAAGATGACTATGAGGGTGGCTTTAATTCTGAGCTCTGCTGTGCTCTATGTGTATGTGTTACAGAGTGGTGGGTGTCCATAAGTGATAATCCTATAATTTAACCTGCAAGTTGATCTTTGTAGAACACAGGGTGGATTTTTTGGGGAAAAGGGAAGAGTGGTGACTGGCATGTGGCCATTTTTTTCCTTCTCAATGTACTTCCCTATCTAGATCCTTTTATTTTGAGTACTTGTGACTGGAGGTAGCTGGAGCCCACCAGTGCTATTTCCAAGGAAGTTGGAAGGGCATATCTGGGGAGGAGCAAACCTCTGCTCAAATCGAAGTTTTTCGCCTACACAATGGCTCTGGTCTTATTAAACTTGGGAAGCCAAACCTGGACTTCCATGTACCACTGTGCACTTTGCTGGTTTTAAACAGCCAGGTAGATTTTAATGCTTCTACTAACTTTTTGTAGACTGTCTTCCAAGCCAATAATTGCCTGCAAAGAGGATGGCTTGTGTGGTATAATAGAGGTCCAAAGGTAATCATAAAGACTTTACTTGTGAACTAATATCCTGCATACTGCCATGTGTTTAACTTTATCAAATTGTTTTAGGAAACTGTGTTACTTTAGAAAAATGATGTGATAGTTCAAAGTGTTTAAATGTGCTTTATCATAGAAGGGCAGACTGTGGGCTCAGTCTCAAGTCAGATGGTTGTGTGTAACTCAGCAAGTGTGCATCTAACTGGAGATTTTGGATGCATTTTTCAGGTGACTTGGTATAACTAAGAAGTTGAGATGGTTTTATTGTTTTCTTGGTTCCTGAAAGTGATAAGAGCTTTGTATCTGTCAAGGATATGCTCTCTGCATCCACAAATCTTGAGTTTGAGACTTGTGTTGGTTTCCCAAGACCCGGAAAGTTAACAGCTGACTGGTTTCTATGTTTCCACAATCCAGCTGAATAAAGTACAAAAGATAGAGTTCGTATCAAAGGTGAAAAGAGACTGGATGCCAACATTGCAGTTTAGCAGTCTTGCTTGCAGAGTAATACAGAAATGTTACATTGAAATCATAAAGAAGTAGGTTTGCCTCTCACTTAGGTAAAAGCCCCATTGGTTTCTTTGGGAACTTTGCTTCTTTACAGAAGGCTACAGATTTTGCCCATTATTTTTATTTTGGCAGTTTCCCAGTAGCACAGTCTGTCTGTCAGAACAAATGGTGTTTTTGTGTGCAGTCTGAGGGGCTTGGACCTGCCAAGTTACCAAGGGTGTGTATCCTGGGGGCTGCTGCTGCCCACGCAGCCCCTGTGGCAGGCACCCAGCTGCCTTGAACTGGATTTACTGGACCCACTAAATCCTCTTGGGTGCTTTGCTGGGAACGGCCGGTGCTGAATGCTTTGTTAGCTCCCCTTCTGCCGATTGGGAAGCTGCAGATCGCCTGGCTGGGCATTTTGTTGTGTTGGGGCAGTTTGGGCTGTGGGAGGATGGCAGAGCTCCCTTGCCTACAAGCCATGTGGCAGTGAATCTGGGAGGAATAGGGAAAGGTAACAGGAACGGGGAGGAGCGTGGGAGGAGCAGTGCCTGGCGTTTGTGGGGGTTTAGAGACTGATTCCAGCCTTTGAACTACCCCTGTGAACTGGGTTATTCTCAGCAGGGTGAGGAGTGGCTTGAGCGCTGCTGTGAGAAGGATGGATGAGATCCCGAGCAGTGCTGTCCCCCCAGCCCCTGTGCGGGGCTCACAGACCCGACGCTGCTGCAGCTCAGTCGCTCAGCCTTTCGCTGGCTGCCTGCTCTGTCCGAAAGCTCAAACTCCTTCCCGGTCTCCTCAGCTTATCCCGAGCAGGGGGAAGCTCCGAAAGAAAACGTCGGTGACTCCCCTGCCCGCCTCCCAGGCTCTCTGACAGCGGCTTCCTTTTTGAGAGGGTGGCACAAAGTCTGGCATAGTCGAAGTGTTATATAACCTGGAGTAATGACTTGCTTTACTTCTTTAAAAGGAGGCGATGACGCCAGAGCTCTGTCTCCTCCAGCCCCGCCGATTGGGCGCAGGGCTGGCAGATCTCGTGAAATGATGTGGTGTTATAACCAGCTACGCTTTCCCCCTTTTCCTCCCTCCTTCCCTTTGATCTATTGCGTATCATGGAACACAAAATAGAAATCCTTCTATGCAGTTCAAGAGCAGCCCACGTCCGTGGCTCTGCATTTTCTATATATATGTACATGGAGGTTTTCAAACGATTTTTTGCCTGTTTTTTAACTATTCTCTCAAAGCTGCCACAAACGTGAGAGCGGCGTGACTGCACGGGGAGCAGTGAGCGAGCATTTATTAACTGAGCAGCAAACTGCTCCGAGTCGTCTTCCTGCCTTTCTGATAAGCAGGAAGAGATTGTTCTTTATTGGCCAAAGCCTTGCTTTTTTCTTTTCATAAAGCAGACAGAGAATCTCTAACAAAGGACAGTCCTGCTTGCCTCTCCGTCGTGCTTGGTACCTTTTGCCCCATGTACGTTTCCATCATTAGCTTTGTATGCACCTGGTCATTGCTGATAGGCATTGTATTCCCTCCCGAGCAGCTTCTGAAACCGTGATGAAATCACACGGAAACTAATTAGCAAATTTGTAACGTGGTATTTTCCCTCTTGAACAGGTAAGGAGTGGCAAAGTCACTTTGCCAAGGTCGCCCAGTGAGCGTGAAGAAGCCGAAGTGAAAATCCCCTGGTTTACATTTTAGGCAGCACCCCTTCTGTGTTGAAATGTATGAGGTGAAACACTTCTCTGATTTTTCATTCGAGTTTGAAACCGTGCAAGTGGTTCTTATTTTCATTTCCCCTAATTTGTGGTACTGTGCTGGTTTTAATGACTGGTTAAATAAAATGTGCATGTAACTATATGTTGTACAAGTGTAATATTAAATAATGTAAGTTTGGAAGGAGGGAAGGAACTGTTTTAATGAAATTAGAAGTATTCTTCAGGTTTTAGAACACTATAATTATTTCCTTTATTTATGTTTTTAATTTCTTGCTTAGGCTTAATAGAAACTGCAGCACTGAACTTTCAGAAGTGTCTGGCTCATCATTTGTATCAAAGTGGTTTTTATTTTATTAACAGTAGTTTGTACTACAGATGTTGAAAATGTTCACATTTTCTTCAACATGCAGTTCACTGACTCAGTCTCAAAAAATTCTAAGTAGGAGTCAGAAGACTTTATTTTCACTTGCAAATATGCAAATAGGAATGAGACAGGAGAAAGCTACAAGATAAAATCTTTTGGGGCTAGGTGAACAGAAACGTCTTGTTTAAATCTCTTTTAAGATGAATTTTGCAGTTAAAACATCTGCAGATAATCTTTGTCTGTGTAAAGTGTTTAAATACTTGAACTATTAGAAGCAATTTAAAAATGGCACTTTTGTGTACTCTTAGCTTGTGATTTATGTCAAATTTGCACATACCTGAAAATTAAGGGAAGGAAATTAAAGTTGTACAAAATCACTCTTCTGTGGTGCACAAATACATTGTGTCATCTTCAGGAGCAAAAGGTAACAAGTTACAGAAAGAGATGAGGAATCAGTTTCTTGAACATAACTGGGATGGTAACTCAATGGATTTAGCTTTGATTAGGATGATGATAAATATCTATGGTATAAATTCTTCAATTTAAAATCATTACATCTTCTCTAATAACAGCTTGTTTTCTTCAGTACATTTAAACAATCTTAGAAAGCCTTGGTCTGAAATCTCAAGCACTGTGTTTTGCCTCAGTAAGAGTCTGGAAAGCATTTGCAGGAGATGTTGCATTGTGTCACTTTTACCTGAATTTTGTGTTACGTTATGTAAGACTTCCCACCCTCACCCCACTTACTTTTTAGATGAGTGTGGGAAATAAAATTTATATGAATAAAAGTAAAATTAGTCAAAAACAGGTTTATCAAATCTTATGCCTTATGGTTCCATCCAAAACTCATTAAAATCAAAGGAAAAACTCCTCATTTTCCATGCTTGGTTTAGATTTTATCAAAAAGAATTTTTATTTACAGTGTTTGTTTAAAAAGCAAATGAATCTCAAGGCCTGCAATACCCAGTTGCCAACACAAAGTGTTGTGGAGTTCAAGTGTGATTCTGTCTGAACTGTTTTAGGTGGATAAACGCCACCTCATACCCTGTCCAACTCAAACCTGATACGGTTGTGTGTTTTCCATGTTGCTAAAACAACATGGAAAATAGGGCAGGGAAAGTGGCCTTAACGATGGGTGTATGTGCTACTGGTAGGTGATAATCAAGAGTGAAATGTGGCTGTCAAGCCTAGTTTGTGTCTAATGACTTACAAACAATTTGGGTTTGTAGGCTGCTCACTGGAGGTCAGCGGGCTGTGCAAAAGGAGCTGGTGGATGTTGGGCTGTGAGAAAGCCGTGGGATGGGGAAGAGACTGCACAGCCAGTGTGGAGCAGCTGAGGATGGGAAAGGTCCCTGCTCTGCAGGGCAGCAGTGAGGGTGAGCGGCACACAGGGCAGCTGGAAAGAAGGGGGCTGATCACCCCACCTTGCAGGGAACAAGAGCAGAGGGATTACAGATCTAGTGCTTCTCACTTGCACTGTGCTTAGTGAGCTTGGATCAGGTCAGTGTTGAGCAGTCCTGGAGCTGCTCTGCCTGTGGAGCTCAGCAAGGGAGAGAACCAGGTCCAAGGTGGACAACAGGCATGGGGATGGGGAAAGAGCTACTCCAGCTTGAAATGATGGGGAAGGAGCTACTCCACATTGAAGAGATGCAGAAGGAAAATCACTTGCGGTGTCTTTTAGGATGTTTTGTTGGAACTTGTTTAGTTGAACTGAGTTCAGTTTGATGCTCCTACCCCTCTCTCTGATGTTTTCTGCTATACAGAGGAACCACTGTCCTGAAAAACTTTATGGTCAAGCTTCTTGTGTGGGGGGGCAGGTTTAGGTATGAGTTTTAACCTTTGTGAATTTGCCGTGTTAAAAGATGCTGACATTGCTGGTGAAAAGATTGGTCAGTCGAATAAAAATTGTGTTTCAGAGGATCTAAAGATCTTGATATTCTATGAAAATACAAATAGTGGTTTTCTTCAATGGAGGAATCTCCTGATTTGTTTGCAAGGGAACCTCTCAGTTGACAACAATTTCTTGAGAAGCTTCTTGTGATGTATAGCATAGTTGTACAATTGCAAAGAGCTTGTGGTTTGAGATGAGGTAGGTAAGGTGTGACAGCTGGGTAAGATTTCAGACCCTGTAGGGGAGGGAGAACATTCTTCCTTACTGGCAAGACTGGCCTCACAGAAAAGCTATCCAGTAAATGGACTTATCTGTAACAAGATTACCTTCCATGAGGAGATCATTTTGTAAACTGACTGTTTCTGGCATATCTGATTCTTGGCTGTGGGAGTATGTATTTATCCTGCCTAACAGTGATGGCCTCACCAGTGGGCTGTTGTGAGCGGAAGAGCTAGAAAAATTCCTTTTCCATTTTGCACATCAAGGTGAAGAAGGAAATTCCCTTTCTATTGCTGTTTGCAGAAAGACAGGTATAGGTTGCCTGTTTCTCCCATTCTGTTTTCCTCATACTTGACCATTGCAATGGGTATATGTTGGGGTTTAGCCCCAGCTGGCAACTCAGCCCCACACAGCCTCTCACTCACTCTCCCCCAGCGGGATGGAGGAATTGGAAGGGTAAAAGTGACAAGTGTGTTGAAATAAAGACAGTTTAACAAGCAAAGCAGAATGACGAATTCATTTTCCACTTCCCATGAGCAGGCATGTGTTCAGCCATCCCCAGGAAAGCTGGGCTCCATCACAGTAACAGTGACTTGGGAAGACAAATGGCATCACTCTGAACATCCCCTCCTCCTTCTGTCCCCGGCTCTATATGCTGAGCATGACACCATATGGTCTAGGATATCCCCTGGGTCAGTTGGGGTCATCTGTCCCAGCAGTGTCCCCTCCTAACTCCTGCACCCTCAGCCTGCTCCCTGGTTGGGTGGGGTGAGAGGCAGAAAAGGCTTCTCGAGTCTTGCTTACCAATAACAAAAGCATCTCTATATTGTCAACACATTTCCCAGCACAAATCCAAAACACAGCCCTTACTAGCTGCTTCTTTTATGAAGAAATTTAACTTTCTCCCAGCTAAAACCAGCACAGCCTTGCAAAGTACCCAGTTGTATTTACACAAATACTTGTCTTTAAATCTTACTTCACAGTTTCATAAGTCTGTTAGGTCAGATGCTGAGGTCATGTTTGCTTGTTTATTCCAACCCTATGAAGTCCTTATAAGGCCTGTTACAAGATCCTTGGCTATGTACTTCTTAATATATTTGTCCCTCTTTTCCCCCCTTTATAAACACTATGTTCTTGTGTACCAGCCCAGCCCTTTGAATCTGTGACATAGGTGAAAGGCTGTACTGTCACTGAGTCTCTTAATCATAATACAGTTCATTTTTGGCAAAATTTATATAGCTCTAATCATGAAAGAGCAACCTTGGGTTGTGCCCCGAAGCACTGAGGGTATTTTGATGGTAGCAAGCATTCACTGTGCCCTGCTACCCTCTCAAATGAAAGGTCAAATAGAAATGGCTGGAGTCACACGAAGGGTAGCTAGGCTCTGCCCTGGCTGTGCTTGCAGACCTTTAGATCAACCTTTGCAGTTATGAGCTCATTGTGCTGGAGTCCTGCAGGCCCTGTTTGGACACAGCCTGCTTTGGGTTTCTTGTGCCCATCCTGATTTTCCCAATGCTCACTCACCAGTTGTTTCAATAAAGAGCTGACTTCATTACATGGACAAATGCTCACTAGCAGGGAGCTAATTTCGTTACATGTCTGTCAGCCCAGGTTTGCTGTTTGTTACTGGCATTGGATGTGCCTGTGAAGGGAATCAGGCATGGACAAAGTCTCTGTAACACTGAAGAAGGATGGTTAGCCATTAGGGGTTCACTCACAGCTTTAAAGGACTTGTTTTCTGTTGTATTTAATTTATTCCCTCCTGTGCCTGTCCTGGTGCAGATGGATGATGGTGACGAAGGCTCACTTAGAGTATGCTCACACTTCACAAATTCTGGCAGGTTGTTTTCTAAAAACTGGGAAATCTCATTCATAGTCCATTTGCTACACCAAGAGCCTTCTGCAAGTCACAGTACTGTACGAGCTGCTGATTTAATGAAGTGAACAGGAGGTTCTTTCACCTGTTACTGTACACACAGGTTACCAGCTCCATCGAACTGCTCAGGTTTCAGTCTCAGTTGCCCAGGCTTCTTGGAAATTGTAAGCAGGCAGCATACAAATAGTTCATAGAATTGCAATTGCTTTCAAAGCCAGAGAGGCTGTACTTCTTTCTGAATCTCATTCCCACCCTCTTTCCCTTTTGTGCTCTGAAACTTGGGAGCAGGGTTCCGGTCCCGCGCGTCTCCTGCTCCGAACGTCCTGTTGTCTGTTGGGATTCCCCTTGTGCGGGGCCCCAGCGGAGCCTGAATGGTTATGTAAGGATTTTTATTTTATTCTCAGTCTTGGTCTCTGCCACTAGTTGAACTGGATCACAGGCTGAGTGAATGGGATCTGATCCGTACAGCGTGCAGCTCCAGAGGAGAGAGACCTCCCCCGTACACACCCACTCAGCCTCCCTGCTCCTCTCTTCTCAAACTCTTTTCCCAGGCATAACTGAGGTTGCTCCTACTGATCGGGAGCACTTACAAGCCAAACTGTCCCGCAGCACGGCTCCAGGCATCGGCCCCCAGTGGAGCAGCAGCTACCTCGGGCAGGGCCGTGCTGTCTGACTCGGAGCAGGGGAGGAGATAGTGACAATTTTTATTTAGGCTGAACACGAGGCATATTTAACTAGTTATATAACAGTGACCCCGGTCCGTCTCGGCTGGGTGCAGGGAGGATGTGTGCGTACTGATTCCCGTCACACCGGCTGGGTGGATTCAAGCACTGGGAGCTATTTACCAAAGTTACTTTCAGAAACCTTAAGTGCAGGTTTCCCTGCCTGTACCCTGGACTGTTTTGTCGGGAGGCATTTCCCGCCTGCGAACTGAACAGCCAGTGAGAGTGGATTTAGCACTCACTGGGCTGTGGGCAGAGATAAGGAGTTGTCGGGAGTGACTGGAAACTTTTGTCCTGAAGACCCTGAGACAAGAATAGCAGAAGGGCTGAGAGCGTGCGGCCACGGTGAACAAGTGTGCGGGCAGAGGGCTTGCCCTGGTGCACTGAGCAGCATGCTACTCTTGGATGAGTCTCAGCAGTTTCCAGGTAGGACACAGGTTGCGTTTTTTGTGGGTTGATTTTTCTTTTTTTTTTTTCCTCTCTTGTTTTCTTTTTCCTCTTGCTTTCCTATTACAGGCCATTCATTTTCCCACCCCTGTGCTGGAGCACCCACACAGTAGCCAGCAAAGTGCATCAGGAACTGAGACTCTTCTGTGGGACTCAGGATTTAAAGTGCTCCCTACCAGGCAGGGATGGAAGTGGCTGAGTTTTCGGGCTGTTGGCCTGATGGAGGAGATATGTGAAGGAAGCTCTTTCTTTGTGTTTTAACTCTGAAGTCTTTGATGATGTGATATTCTGGGTCTGGCTGTTATTGTTTCTGCTGCTGTTGTAATGCTGCAAAAGTAATTATTAGAAAGAGAGGAGGCAGTTGTTGATAGCAGTATTATTTTATATCCAGTGTCCTCTCCCCTACCGTCTTCAACTTTTTGTGAATACTTTCCCTTCAACATCCTACTCGATAAGAGTTTTGAGAGCTTCTTTTGTCAGTGAAATACTTGGTGACTTGATGACCGGGCAGCAATCGGGGCAGGCAGAGTTACTGGTGCTTGCTCCAGATTCCCTAATTAGTGCCTAAGAGACTAAGAGCTACTTGGCCCTTTTTCTCCCCCTATCAAATGGAAGATGCTGGTGAAACTCTAACAGGAGTTTACAGCTGGGGGATGGCTGCCAGTTAGTTTGCTTGCTGGTGGGAGAATGTTATATGTTGAAAAAAACACTTTGTTCAGATTTGAAGAACTTTTTTAATTTGTAATTTAACTTCTTACTTTGGGGTCAGGTACTTGGGGATTCCAGTCTCCTTTTGTGGCAAATACCTCCAAAGCCATGCTATGAATTTAACAGGGTGGTCAAGAGTGGTCCTCAGGAGTTCCAGCTCTGGGTTATAGAAGTGCAGTGCAGTGTGGTCATCATGAGGAGTTTTTACAGAAATAAGTCTTGCAATATTTGTTATCCATTAGTGAGAGAGATGGATTCTAGGAAAAAAAAAATCCATCTTATTTCTCTGGTTGTGGCAGGATGAAGAAGCTAATTCTGGGAGAGTGTGAACTGAGAAAAGAAAGGAATTACAATAGAAAATGGGTTTGGATAAATGAGGAATCTGGGTGATGATACAAGTGGCTTATGTAACTTAGTCTAGATAATAGGTATAAAAAGATAAGATGGGGAGGGGAAGATGCTTTTGGAAATCACACTGTAGGTCATAGATGGAGGGGCAATGCAAGGTTAGAGACCTCCCAAAAATTTTGTGTGGAAAGGTACTTTGAGGCCATTTGTACAAAAGTAAGAGAGCAAGAGTGCAAATTAACTCCTCCTTGTACAGAATTGCTTCTCAATTTGTAAAGTCTGGGGCAAGGTTTATCATAGTCTACCAGTAGAAAATTATCTCTCTTTGAGGAAACTATTGTAACTGATCTAGCAAGGTCGCATTCTGGCTGGTGGATCCAGGAGAGTCTTCATCACACTTCTCCACAGCCTTCTAGTTCCGAGAGATGATAAAACTGCACAAGGTCACTGAGTCAGCCTGGGACAGAACTGACACATCGTGTTCTTCCCTGCTTTTGTGCTTCAACCACTGATGGGTGTTTCTTTTCCTCTCTGGTTTATATGGCTTTACTTTGCTCCAGGTGCTACCTTTTTGTTATTTTATAAATGTTTCTGTAAAGTTAGAGAGGATTTAAAATTGTTTTTATGTTAGCACACACTAGCTAGTAAATCAAGTTTTGTTGCAGTACAATACTTATCCCCCTGTTGCCCTGTAGGAGAAATCTTTCTTAAAGATGCCATTTTTTGTCACATATACATATATATACTTCTTTTCCACCTGTAGATGTAATTTTAATTTTGGCTACCTTATGAAGGAAGTGGTGCCTGTTTCTTTTCCAGGCTTAGCTTTTGGGGTGTTGTGTATTTTGGATGGCGATGGCTTCAATTTGTGTGAATCTGATTGCCACAAACAACTTTGCAGCCCTTTGTCAAACTCCTTTAGCAGCACCCAAAGCAGCACCAGTATTTTGAAACAAACAACTAGAAACACATTGTTCTTTCAGCAATGGTGTTTCATTCTGGTCTTATTAGCTTTCTCCAGTGCTCTCGGTCACTTTTCTGGCTGCAGTTGATGGGAGAAGTGCCAGTGGAATGCGGTGGCACACAGGCTCAAACTCAACAATTTGAATTTTTCTCCCAAGTGATGCCTCCCTCATTAAACAGAGTCCTTAAAAATTCCTCTGAAATTACTGTGCTTTGTTACAGTTCTAAAAGGAAAAATCCACAAGTGTGTTTTGTTTTTTTCAAGTAGGAAATCATATTTAAGGAGATGAAAGAGAGCATAGGACAGGGAGCCAACAACTTGGGAGTTCCTTAGCACTGATGCCTACCTGATTTTTTTGCCTTAGTTTCCTCCTCTGCAAGATGGGCCAGGAGGGTGTTTCACAGGTTACTGTGAGAAGCTTGTGCTTGTGAACTCTTCGACACTGACTAGAGTACAAATGCCAGGTATTACAATTTTGAAATCCCTGCTCTCTTATACCACTACCACCATGAGCAACAACAAAGGAGTACTCAGATGGATGTCTTAAGATGGGATTATTTCCCATGCTGCTCTTTTAAGTTAGGAGTGAGTATCACCTGTCTTCTCCCCCCTCCCTGTTTACAGGTCCAGAATAAAGTTGCAATGAGGGCTTGCAGCAAAGATTAAAGTTCGGCTGGTGCTCGTTGTTTGTTTGCCATTTTGGTGGCCTTGGAAGTGTGTGGCAGCAATAATCCCTTCTTTATTATTTCTCATTGCTCTGGGGGTATGCTGGTATAAAGCTAATACCACAACTCCCAGCTACCTAGTGTAAACTAATGCTTATGTAATCATTGCATAATGCAGAATGCTTGCTCCCCTACTCGTCCTCTTTTCTTAGTCCCTGAAATTTATCCCTAGAAAAGTCATGGTAGCAGCCAGCTGGATTCACTGTGCTGGGAACACGTCAAACTCCCGTATGCATCTGTTTTCTGGAGTTGGGAGGGGAAATTTATCTTTGTTACTTAAATCAATGTTTAGCCACCTCAGTAGAATAGATCTGATTTCCCTTTTTCAAAAGGCTTTGAATTATTGTGAAAATAACATCTGATGGTTAAATCCGGTTACTTGTGGTTTAGATCCTGGTGGTAATTTTTTGTAATCTGGCTGACAAAACTCTATTCTGGGTTACTAGTTAACTGGGATAACCAGAAAGGGGAGGTTTCAGTTCCCTCCTGTGCACAGCTTATTGAAAACTTCCCAGCACTCAGCCTGAAACACTTCCCGACTCCAGAGCAGTAGTTTTATGTAACTCACTGCTCTCACACACCCTGGACTAAAGGACAAATGTGACCCATCCCTGCTTCCCTCACTACCTTAGCGGGTGCCTTTCCTGGCTTTGTTCCCCTGTCCTCACTAATGCCCACAGTGTCTGCACAAGAGAAGGGGGCACGTGAGGAGGAAGCAGTTTACATTCTAGGTCTGAGGACTTTTATTGGGAAAAGTAGTTTTGATTACAAAACTAGAAGAGGGATGCCAGGTAGCAACATTCTGCATTTCTCCAGTTATTGCCATCTCAAAGCGCTATGAAAATGTTTGATTTGAAATTTCACAATCCTCTTTGGAGCATATCAGAGGTGGAAATGGATACAAGATTGCCCAGTGCTCCAGAGTGCCCGTCAACCTTTCCTCTGTGGTGCCGGTGAGAGGGAGGACGACCTGACGGGCCCCTCACCTGGACTGGATTCAGGGGCTTGTGCAGGGATGGGAGGAGGTCCTGGAGGGGCTGGCTGCTGGAACAGCTCCCTGCCACACTCTGGTGGCAATGGGGTGCCGGTGGCTGTGAGCCTGTGCCATATAACAGTTATATAAGTGCTCTTTGGTGTTTATGTAACCCGGGTCTCAGCGTCCGCAGCATTGAGGCCCAGCCAGAACAAGATCTCTTGGGTATTTGGGGCCTGGTTCTGCTTGCATAATCCCAGGGTTGGAAGATATATCGTCTGTCACCAAAGTTGGCAGTTTGATATTCCATTTTGCCTCTCGGCACTTCTTGGCTGCTTCCTTTCCCTTTGGTTTTTGGGTGGTATCTTCCTTGCTCCTGCCCTTCAGTTCTGCTGCCTTTTGTCCCTGGAGGATTCCTTCAGGCCAGGAAAGGAGTTTTATTCTGCAGCATAACCTCCTCAGTAACTGATATGCTGAAAGACCTCTGAAGGAAAAAAGAAGGGCAGTCCTGCCTTGTAATTTCTTTTAAAGTTTCTCATTGTTTTGGGTTTGCTTCTTGCCCAAGGAGTCTGGAGATGGGTTTGTCTTTTGTGTGCTCCTGGTCTGGCTTCCTCCTTGCTATCTGGCCCACAGAGTCAGTGCTGGTGGCATTTTCTTCAGAGCTCGTTTCACATCTGCCCTCCATCCTCTGGTCCTGGGCTGGGCATGGAATCAGCCTTGACATCCTTCCTCTCCAGCTATCTACAGATTTCATGTAGGTGTCTGGAACCCACAGCGAGTGATCGCTTTACAGATACTTAGAGAAATGAAAAAAATGTGTTACTCAGACTCCAAGTAGCACTGTGTGTTATACCAACATGACAGTCTCCGTGTCTGGTTACAGTGACAGGTATGAACAACACACCTGAGGTGGTTAACTCCTAGATAAACAGCAATGGGAATGAAGATGTACGTGCTGTTTGACAGGTGAGGGGAGCTCCCCTGCAAGCATGCAAGCTCTGGGGCTGGGCAGGCTCAGCCCAGGAGATGCCTTTGTGCCTGACAGGCCCGTGGCTGTGCCAGGGAGAGCTGTGGCCGGAGCAGTGGTGGTCACTGCCGTGGTCAGGGGGCTGCGTGTCGCTGGAGCCGGGCGGGGGCTGCAGGTCCCGCTGCCCGAGGCTCCCAGCGCGGCTGTCCCGCTCGTCCAGGGCACAGTGCCAGGCTCGGGAGCTCCCCACGGCCGTGGCCCTGCGTGGACAAGTGGACAAAAGGCAGGTCCCGACTCGGTGCTGTCAGCGAGTGGCAGCTGCTGGAGGATGGAGGGGATGGAGGGGCGCGGGGTCCGGCGGGCCGGGGGCAGCGCGGGGGGGCAGGTGTGCCGGCTTATGTAATACTTACATAATTAGGGCTTTGTTAAGCACTGGTGGCTGGGAGGGGCGTCCTGCTGTCGAAGACTGAGCCCGATTATTTTCCGAGGAGAACAAAGTCTTGTTGCTAATTAGCTGCTCTGACAGCCGGGGCAGGGGGGAGCCGTGGCCACGAGTCCCCGGAGGGGCTGTGTCCCCCTGTGTCCCCCTCTGTCCCCCTCTAAAGTGGTTTCCCGGTGCTTCGTCTGGGAGCAGCCAAGTGTTGATATATGTCAAGCCCCTGGAGGGGGCTTTGTGCCTCTCCTGGGTGTTGCAACAGGTAGTGCCTGGAGGAAAGAAGTCTCAGCTTTCCCCATGCTTTAGGCTACACCGTTCTTGAGGGGTTTCATAAGGAATTTCCTGCCTCCAGCCCAGCCTTGGGGTGCTCCAGTGTTTTCACACAATGCCACCTCTGTGAGAGGGTGCTGTGTGCAGACATCTCCCTTCTTGCATGGCATCCATGCAACAGCTGCACCAGTTGCATACAGAGAAAGAATATTCTGAAAATATTTAATTTATGTTCCACAGCTGAGTACAGGATGATCCAGAGCTCTCTGGCTGTTGCCAGCTTCTGAGAAGATTGCTGTGCCACAGTTAGAGAACTGCTGTTCTTCAGGTGCCAGGTACTCTGGCATCACCTACACACTGCTCCAGTACACTGAGAAAATATCACATAACCCCAGAGCACCTTCTAGGCTGTCAGAGCCTTTGCAGTCGGGCTGGCTCTGCGGAGTTGCTCCTCCAGCCTTTGGCACAATTGTAGTTCAGTGTGTCAGGGACTGAATGTTGCAGCTAGAGCTGTGCAATTAGACTTTCTTGTGCCATCCCTCAGTGCTCCTCCCATTCCTGCTTTGACAGCTCAGTACCGGCTGTAGTAGCACTAGCTAGTACTAGCTAGTCTCTGACAAGCTTTTGCCCACAAACTGCATGCAAGTTCCCAGAACCACTGCAATAATATTTGACTGCTCTTTGTTCTTTGTGCAGGACAAAAGAGAGCTCCCAAAGTAAGAATTAACTCCTCACTGTTATGCATGCAGCTGCCTTGCTCACCATGCATGTACATCCCTATCCTTAGGGTAGGAAATAATTCTCAAAGACTTGGTCACATTGCGCTACTCAGTATCCTGAGTTTTCACTGTGAAATTACTTTAGAAATAAAGAAGTGCCTGGTTTTCAGTGTTACGGCTTCCCTGGAGTCACTGGAGTTACCCTGGCAGACTAGCTCCCAGGAGGAAGGTGTGCCTCTAGCTAGCTGTGTTAGCTGGCTAGTAGCTGAAGAGGCAAAGAAGTCACCATCTTACAGTGTTTTGTCCTCTGAGGGGTCTTTTGGACCTTCTTGTGCAGCAGCCTCAGATAGGAGACCCTTGGGTCTTATTCTGAATGGGAATTTCTGTACTTACAGGAGTGTTGGACTGTTGCTAGCTGTGGATGCACAGACACTTGGACTTGCTGAGGTCTGCCTTGGAGCATGGAGATTGGATGCAGCTATAACACCGTTTCTCTCACACCTTGGTGTCAGAAGACTGTTAGTTACAAAAATCTCACACCTCAAAACAGTGTACCTGCTGCTTCATGACACTTCACAGCAACCTGAGCCTTTTTGCAGAGCAGGCTGTCAAGAGCGATTCATTGCTAAAGCAACATTGCTGGAGAATATTCTCCAGGCTGAATCCTGTGCTGTTTTAAGGGAAGTTTGAGAAGGAGGTGATGAGGTGTGTTTTGTAAGCTTGGGTGCAATAGGACATGCCCGACTGTGGGTCAAATCTTTTGCTGTGTTGCACATCATGAGTCACACCTGTGTGCGGTGTTTAGGGGCAGCTCTGGCAGTCACAGCCTATAGGGAGCATGTGAAGCAGAGTTACACAGAGCAGTCACGACTCCCTTTCTTACAGAGACTTCTAAACTGTAACGCTGCAATATGCAAGTGTTGGTTGAGAAACCAAACACCTCCCCTTGCTTGTATGTACAGCTGGAGGTGGTGGTTGCTGCTGCTTATTGAGCAGAGAAAATTAGCAACCCCTGGCCTGCAGCAAAACCAGAGCTGTGCTGTGGTCAGGTCTGTTGGTTGAGAGGGCAGGCACATTTCAAACCTCTAAAGTGCATGAGAAAGGATAGTCATGCCCCTCTTGGTGTTTTGGGGTACCTTTCAGGACAGAGGGCCTGGGTGTGTTCAGGTGCCCATAACCAAGGGCCAGTGGGAACTGCTTGGGGATCTCTCAGATGGAGATCTGTACCCCACATGAAGGAACAGCTGTATTCATGCTATCACCATTTCCTTTGGGAAACACTCTTTGTAGATCTGGTGAAAACAGTACAAAACATGGAACAGCTGGTGTGATCCCAGTGGTTGATGTTTCAGCTGATTCTTGGTGCCCAGTGTGTAACTACAGGATGGATTTACATCCTAGCTGGCAATCACACCTGACCTGTGGCTGCCTTCTGCTGAGGAGACTTGGGCCTGCTTTTTCTCTCAGCTGTACTCGGGCACATGTGGCTGATCTCGCTGTGCAGGGCTGTGCTGGACTGTCACCCACAGGCTGGTGGCAGTGCTCTTCTCATGGAGGCAATGTGAGTAATTGCCCAGGTCTTCCTAGAGTGCAGTAACAGCTTCAGCACGATCAGGCAGTTGTCAGCATGCAAACGTGGCTGATGAATTTCTGTGTTGTGTAAAAGGCTACTTGTATAACCATGTCAGAGTAGCGTGTTGAGCTCCTGTTACAAAACCTTAATTGCGCTTCTGTTGTAGATGTAGGTTTTGCAAAATTGGGGCAGGATTATTCCATTGATTACCTGATGGGACCTGTTTGACAAGGCTGTTACCACACTCCCTCCAACCCAGAGATCTAGCCTGTTCTTATACAAAATAGGTTTCTCTGTGTGCAGTTATTGTTTCTTGATGCACTTCTGTCCCAGTGTGGTTCCCAGTTACACAGATTGGAGCTCACCGCGCTGGAGCCTTGCTTGTCATATATGGCAAAATTTAGGCTGTGCACACAGTCTGGAGTTTAATACAAAACAGCAACAAAACAATTCCTGCTCATAACTGCCAGCTCATGCCACAGGTGTGGTGGGAGCTGTTGCACGGTGAGACTTGCGATTTTATCATTGTGTTAGTTAAACTTTGTGAAAGGCAGCTTTATTCATGGTGGTGGCAAGGGTGGGCGCAGCCTCGGGAATCCGGCTGTCCCCTGAATCCCACTGCAGCTGAATCAGTGTGATGTTTGGTGCTGTCACTAGCGTGGAAGAGCTCTCAGTATCTAGATGCGTATGTGTTGGGAATGTGGGCTGAGGCACAGATTGTGTTCCTCACCTCAGAACTTGCATTGGCAGGACAAACACCAGCCTGAGCAGACATGGCTGTGGCGGATGAGGGCCTGTGCTCAGAGCAGGACCAAATTTATCATCAGATTTTCTACTTCAGTCCCCTGGTCAGATGAGAGTTATATTTTTTTAAAAAACTGCTGATCCAGCTGTGTGTAGGTTTCACCAGATTTTGCATTACATATGATTAAGGGGAAAGAAAAGGTAAAATGCAGAGGTGGAATGAGTCTACATAGAGATTGCACAACAACTATGAAAACATAGAGAAGACGTGTAATAATTTGGGCTACTGAGCCTTTGGATTTTGTTAGTATCACCCTTGTCCTGAAGACACCCTTTCCTGGCACAGTGCAGGTGGCTGCCAGAGGAGGTGACGTGGGCAATTGCCGGAGTGTGGGGAGGGATGCGCTTCCTCTTCCAAACAAGCATGACTTTGTGCTCTCTGGTGCCTTGTCAAGGTCCTCCGGGCCCGGGGTGAGATGGCAGCAGTGTAACCATGGCAGTGTTTGTCTCCGGTTTAATGACTCATCCTGGAGCATGTGATCACGTGTGCAGCCTCCCTGCTTCCCTTTGCCCTATTTCAACCAATCTTTTGATCTAGTTATATAACCAGGAGTCAAGAGGGGTGGGGGGAAGGAAGCAGTGCTGAAGAATTGCAGGTGATGTGACTAAAATGTGTCTGTAGCTCAAATAGCAGAGCTGTTGTCTGGGAAGCCTGGGAAACTGGGTTTATTCCCAGCCCAGTTCTCCATCTGCAAGTGAGTGTGATATTTGGGCTTGCAAGTCTAAGGAGGCATGGTGGGAGGACAGGGCTCCAAGACCTTGACTGTGGTAGGAGAACTGCCCTGCTTGCCTTTACTTTTATCTTCACATGCAATGTAACTTCTCTTTCATTCATCATGAGAACAGTTTCCTCCCGTAAGCTGTGGATACTTGTTTTTCCAGTATGTGTAGAACTTGCAGAGACTGATGTTCACAGAAATGTCAGAGCTGCTCTGCTGGTATTGGTCTATGGTGGGGTGAGCCCTGAATGGATTCTGACGTAGATGTGGAGCAAATCCTGGGGCTGATCTGGTGGGATGTCTGGAGAGAAAGTTTGCAAAGTTGGTGCTTTTGCCCAAGGCATGAATCTACTTCTTGTCATCCTAGTTTTAAGAGGTGATACTGGTGGTAACAGGCATATTAATGTGACAGCTGTAGGTGCAACGTGCTGTACTGAAGCATCCTTCGTTTAAGCTCCCAGCTTTTTGAGAAGGGATGCTCTTTGTCTCCAGATCCCACGGAGTCACAATGAGATGCTTGTGGGTTCTGCATTACTTCATCTGCCACATTCTTCTGCACTGATGTCTTCTTTCCTTCAAAGTTCTGTCTAAGTGTCATTTCAGTTCAGTCATTAACTCAGATACGCAGTGTAAGCAAGAAAGCTGATTATGAGATGAGTTTCTGGGTATCTCTTTGCCTGACACAAGGGGACAAGATGCTTCAAAGAAGCTGTTACAATGCTTGTCAGAAACAGTTTGCTTCAAGGGAAGCTTTTGAACAGAAACATTTTGTTTCTGTGTTCTGGAAACATTATCTTGGTCACTGGCAGCCTGTTGAAGAGCCAAGTGTCACACAGAACAAGGTGTCATTTCACATAGTGCTTTAAGAGTGAAATTCAGCATTAATGGAAGTCTGAAAATGGCAGAATGAAGAGAAAAAGGAATGCATGTGATTTATAATGTAGAAAGAGTATTGTCACTTTTTATTTTTTAAAAAGTTTGTTGGAAGTTATCATTTAAATCATGAGACTGGAGCCTGATGCTAAAACCACTGAGCTGCCCAGTGTTTGAACCAGATAACCTTTTGCATGCTATGTTCTGTTAACCTGGGAGATGTTTACACAGGTGTCATAAATGGAAACTTCTGTCCTACTTGAATGATGTGAAACAAAGAAAAAGAGGTATAAGTTCCTTGTTTTAATCAGAGTTCATTGGGCCCCTGTAGGAAAACAGACCCTTGGGACAGCAAGTGCTCCACATGGACTGAAGTAATTTTGCCTTGTTTTTTTGTCAGGACAATTTTGGGCTAATGTTGAGTGATGTTAATCGTGGCTTTCACTGAGAACAGACCCAGCACTGTGAAAATTTTTAACACTTTTTGGCTGTCACAAAGAACTCCAGTTTTGACCCTCAGAGAAACATGCTTCCAAATGAGAGAGAATAGGGATTGTCGGTTCCCACTCGACTCAGATCCTGAGGAGTGCTCCTGTAAAAGCCAGGCTGGCACAGCTGTTCTCATGTCATGGCCTTCTCCCCTTTGCAGACCAACCCCGGGAGGGCGTGTTCAGCGGTGACCATGCTGAGCACGCGGAGGATGGAGAATGGCAGCGCTCGACTTCAACTACCTCATCTCCGAGTGAGCGGGCAGAGCAACTCTTGCAGAACCAGCACAAGAGCCTGGCCTCTGAGGACACCAAAAAGAAGAGGGCTCAGAAACCGTCTCACATGCGGAGGAACATAAGGTAAGGAGCAGCAGGACAGAAAGAGCTGGGGTCACACAGAGCCCTTGGGGTGAAAACAGAATCTCTGCACTTTGCCTCAGAGCTGTGTTTTGCCACTGCTGGCAAACCAGATGGTTTTTCTTTTCCAAAACCTTAGGATTTCACCAGTGGGAGTAGTATGATCTCAGACTGGAGTGCTGCATGTGGGTGCAGACTTGTTTGGTATTTCAGATGAGGGAATATTTGGTTATGGAATATATTGCAAAAATTGTGTAATTGCTGCTGGCTTTTAAGAGATATAATTGAAAAACAATACCACCATTAAGTTAATACCAGTTTCTGATATTTGCTGAGGTGAATCTTGTTGCAAACAGCCTGAAATAGTCCTTTCTTGTACTATCCTGGATACTTGTTTGTAGGAATGCTGATACTATAACTGGTGACTGAAATGTTGGAAATCAGTTTCACCTGGATTATATAAAGCAGTAATTTTTTGATTGTATAAGTCACCACATATTCTGGGACGGGTTGCCAGGTGGTAAATCACTATGAAATTTTGTTTAAGGAGAGTCTTAAATGCTCAGAGGAGTCTTAATGGAGCAAGAACTCCTGTGGCAGCAAGTGGCTTCTCTTGCCCTATGTGTAGTGTGCTGCTGGTCTCTGGGTCATGTTTAAGTTTGTGCAGATTGATTTTCTTAAAGCCAAAGGAATAAGCATTGAGCAGGCCTTGGAAACTGAGACTTCATTAGGATGAGGAAGATGTCCCTGAGGTGTGCAGGCTAGTTTGAGGGAGCTGGATTTTATCACTGCCTGTACAGCACTTCTCCTCTGGCAAAAACACCTTCATTTCCAGGACTGCACATGTGACACTCAAGGTGGAAAAGAGCAACTTCTGGAAGCAAAGAAAATTGTCTGTAAAGGGAAGGTGCTTTGAGAGCATCCCTTGAAACAGTTGTTAAAGCCATTGGAGGTTCTAGTTGCTGAAAATGCTATGTCAGAAGAGAATCAGAGTGATGACTTTTTGTGGCAGAATTGCTGCCTTTTCTTTCCATATATCTTCTTTGCATGACTTTGTGCATTTTGTATTTGCAAGCTACGTGTAAATAAAAAGCATCCTTTCAGATAGAAGAACTAGTCTCTAATAACCTCATTTAAGTAGGTGCTTACCCACTCATGTTTTTCCTCCTTTCATTACGTTGCTTCTGTCAAAATTTTGTTTTTTCTTTGACTAATAATAGTGTTACCTAGCTGGGAGACACAGTCTTGAAATAGCTGTATTTACCTGTGTCTTTTGATGATGATGTTCCTGGTCTGTGTAGCTGACAGACTCCTGGAGCTTGTCAATCACCTTGTGAGCCAGCTGTGCAGCCATTCACATTTTTGGAAGAAATAGTTTGAGTGTAACCAAATCACGTTTGCTCCCCTGTCCAGAAAGCTGTTGCGTGAGGACCAACTGGAAGCTGTGACAAAGGCAGCCCAGCAGGAAGAGTTGGAGAGGAGGAAGCGGCTAGAGCAGCAGCGGAAGGATTATCCAGCCACTATTCCAACTGTACCCCTTGAGTTTCTTCCTGGTAAGCAATAGGAGATGCCAACCAAAGCAAGAGTTTTAAGAATAGAAGCTGAATGAAGAAGGTAGTGCCACAATTGTCCATAATAGGACAAAGGAGTAATGATTTTAAACTGAAAGAAGATAGATTCAGGTAGATATAAGGAAAATATTCTGTGTCAAAATACATGTTTTACAATAAGAGTGGTGAAACGCTGGCGCAGATTGTCCGGGAAAGTGGTGAATGCCCCATCCCTGAAAACATTCAAGGTCAGGATGGATGTCCCTGCCCATGGCAGGGGGGTTGGACTAGATGGCCTTTTAAGGACCCTTCCAACCCAAACCATTCTGTGTTTCTATGCTGCACTTGGACTTTCAGGTGCAAAGTCTTCAAACAGCAGTTCCAAACCACTTGTTGGTTCAACGTAGACAGTTCCACTTGTGAGCTAGTTTTGAATCAAGATGCTGTGGCTGCATGGTGAAAGGTGCCAGGAAACTTCTGTTGAATATGTTTTGACACATTAATTGTGTGTAGGGGGATTCTGGAACAGAGCTCTCTTGTCTTTCCAACTGGTGTGGGAGCTTAAACCAACAGGCTTGACAGAAATGCCATGTCCGTGATCCAGAGTCTGTTTGTACTGGGAATGGTCTGGTAACACATGGGTCTGGTACTGGGGAATAGCAGAGTAATAGACTGGGTGCACATACATTCATGATGGAACCTTCTCCTTTCTTGCATGTTTCAGCAAGCAGTGAGTAGCAGGCAGTATAAATGGTTAACCATCACTGTTGTCCTCTGGTGAATATGTCATCTTGCATTGTTTCCTAATCTGGATCGTTTGGTGATGTAGTTTATAGCACAGCCTCTGTCTGGTGTAAAGGTCAGAGAAGTGTAGCCGATTGTTGTATCAGGGTAAGGAGTTCTTGAGTTGGCTTGCCTCTTGAAAAAATGTATATTCTGCATTACATGCAAGCGTTCAAAACTTTTTTAACACTGAAGAGAAGAAATAAGGGCTGTTTAAAACACTCAGACTGTTTCAGAGTAGGTTGCAGCCCCAGAAGAGAGTCGTTGCTGAGTCACTGCAGTGGTGCTGTTTTGTCCCCATTAGCCTCTCTCCTCACATGGCAACACTAAAACATATAAATGGTCTTGGTCAGCAAAAGTTCTTTATGATATGTGGGATGTCATTATTACAGTGTCCCTACTGACAAAGGGCAGTTATCATCCCTTCAGTTCTTCGCTGTGTGAAACACAGCTTTTCCTTCTGAGACTTAGGAAAAAAAGAGAAACAAAGGGCTTGAGCATGTTGCATGGTCAGTGTGCCCCAGTGAAGGCATGAAGCAGAGGGTGCCATCAGCAATGGGCTATTGTTTCAGCATATTGAGAAAGGAGGAGAGTGTGACCCAGGAAGCTGAGTCATAGCAGTATTGTAGACAGTGAGAGTCTGTTGTGGAAAATTCCAGGACTAAGTTATTGGAGCAAAAGTGGAAGGAAATACTGTCTGGTTTTTTGAACAGTTTTGTCTCCTTCCTCATTATTATGAATTACTTATTGTTTGTAATTTATGTTTATAGAGGACATCGTTTTCAGAACAGCAGAGGCAACCCAGCTCCCCCCTCAGGTTCTGGCTGAGGAAGTGATCTGCCTCGACAGTACCAGCAGTGGCAGTGAAGATGATGCTAAAGGAAAAAATAGCATTAAAGATGGTAAGTGACCAATTGCCTCAGCCTGGTCTTCTCGCAATATGCTGTTTATTCAACCACAAGTCTGTTTTCATCTAGTCAGATGCTCCAGTGGTGAATCACTTCAGATTTTTATAGGCTTCTTGGTTTCCAATGATATGGGCTGTTCTGGTCTATGAGTCCTAAAGTGCCATTTATAAAAGGAGCCTGTCAGACCCTCTTGTGAACTTGTGTTTATTTCTGCTTTATAAATGCACTTAACTTTGCTCCGTGCTCTGCTGAAGAATGCCTACGTGAGACATGGCATCATCTGTTGTGTATAAAAGGAGTATCTAAGTGTTCAGATCTGCAGCTGAAAGTGGGTTTTGTGTCCCTTGTCCCAAATGGACCTAACCTGACTCCTATATACCACTCTGGTACAGTACTTCTGCCCAATTTCCTTGGTGGTCCTTAGACATTGCATCAGTATATAAAATGCATGCCTGTGTTTGGGTTTTAAGAGGACATATGGGGGAGAATGGAAAACACTCACAGAAACTGTCTCATATTCTGTTTGGATCAGCCTAAATTAATGTTCTCTGAAACATAGGAAAGCTCAGGGAAACTCATACTTTCATATGCTGGTTTGAGGGGCCTGATGTGTATCTCTATCATGCCTGCTTGTTCAGAATAGGTCATTAGGCCAGTGTGGAGTTGAAAAAGGCAGTGGTAACCTTATTTCCTGGTAGTTTTTTTCCATGCATGATAAACCTTGATGTCAAGTTCACCTTTGCCCTTATCCTCTCCTGCTTTGGTTACTTCACAGAAGTGATTGAGCTGAGCTCAGGAGAGGATGATGCCCTCCAAATTGTGGACAGCAGTGACTCTGGCAATGAAGGGGAGGAGGATGGCAGTGAAGAGAGCAGTGGCTCTCACGTGAATGATGCCTTAAATCAGTCAGATGCTCTGGGGCAAGTCATTGTCAACATCAATCATCCACCAAACGAAGAGGACATTTTCCTGGCTCCCCAGCTCGCACATGCAGTAAAACCTCATCAGGTAGGCTTTGTTAGCCTTGAAAATTTAATGAGTTCATAAAAGCCTGCCTTGGAATCTCAGTAGAACTTCTTTGGTGAGCTCTGTGACCAGTCTGGTTGCAGTAGTGACTATTGTGGACAGACAAATTAAAGGAAGGCCAAGGCTCTGTATAACTTTGGCTATTGTTTTTATCAGACCTTTGTATATGTAGATGAACTTTTTAAAAATCAAATTATATTTATAAACAAACTAATCAACCCTAATTTAGATTCTCTGGCTACAATTTAATTTTTATTTATTGACATAGTCTCAGGATGTTTTATGAGTATCTTAAAAATACTGAGTTTCTGAGCCTTCCCTAGATTAGAGTATTTTGGTGAACTTGAAACCTCCCTTTTACATTTTCATGGTTTATGCAAAGTAATTGCCACTCTATAAATACATACCCATTTGGGTTTTTTTTTCTTCCACCATTCTAACACCTTTTGTACTTTTCTGTCTAGATTGGTGGGATCCGATTCCTGTATGACAACTTGGTGGAGTCCTTGGAGAGATTTAAAACCAGCAGTGGGTTTGGGTGTATTTTAGCACATAGCATGGGCCTGGGCAAGACCATACAGGTCATCTCTTTCTTGGATGTACTTTTTCGGCACACGGAGGCAAAGACTGTTCTTGCCATTGTACCTGTGAGTAGCCACATGAAGGGGTGGCTGAGGGGCTTCTTTGCACTCCTTCTTTCTTTGCATAGAGAAAGTGGATTAGTGTCCCCTCTCACATCAAGCTCTATCATACCCTTGCTGCTCTTCTCTCTCTTTCATTCTGTGTCCCTGAGTTTGCATGCTGTGGTGTTGCTGCTTCTGTTCAGGCACAGCTGGGTGTCATTCCTTGTTCTCATTTTTGCTCTTAAACTCCCAAGTGACTCAATTTTAATCCTATCATGGCTAACTTTTTCAGGTGAATACGCTCCAAAATTGGCTAGCAGAGTTCAACATGTGGCTCCCAGCACCTGAAAACCTTCCTGCTGATTATGACTCCAAAGAGGTCCAGCCCCGCACCTTCAAAGTCCACATCCTGAACGATGAACACAAGTAGGTGCCAGTAAAAGCCTTTTTTTGCTCCTGGACTGTGTCTTAGGGAACTGGTATCAGAATTACTATTGTAGACTGTTCAGGGGTAATTCTGTGCCCTTCACTTTCCCACTCTGCATTTATTGTGGTTGCTGTCTTGAGGGGAGGATTTTGATATCTGTGAGAGGTTTACTGTCTCTTTCATCCAATATTTTTATCTTGTACTCCCTTTTCACACCTTTCTGTTCTTCCATGCGTGCTGAGATCAGGAACAGAGTTCCAGAGACAGAGCTGCCTCTGCAGAGAGGAGCAGAAGTGCTGTGGTTTGGTGGGATGGGACACTGTTAGTTAGTCCTGTCAGTTCCTGGGATTCCTGAGGCATGTGCCCCTATACCACTTTTCTTGCATTTTAAATGTGGGTTGGTTTTTTTCCTGAGATTTTTTACACGTTTAGGGATTCCTCTATCTGACACTTTGACTTTCTGTGAGTTGTGTTCTCCTTGAAGGGTTCTGGCAAGCTTCACATAGCGTCTTTGTCCAAAAAGGAGGGATCAGTGATTGCAGTTACAGCCTGGTGTGGAGTGTGTTCTTGGTTCATGGATCTCTTCTTCTCTCTGGGTCATTTTTCTTGAATGAATCAGGATGTTGCAGTGGTCCTAGGGAATTCAACATACCTTTTGAGGTCTGCACCTTCTGAGTGGCCTATGTTTTGAACCTGCTGATGCTACTCCAGCCATGTGTTTACTGCTGGCCAGGATCTGGTGTGCTCTGGTGGATCGAATGAAGACAGTGTCTCGATCTGAACCAAGTCTGAGCAGGCTGGCAGGGAAGAATAACTGGGGAACACAAGCATTGGAGAAGACAAGAACAAGGGATAAACAACTAGAGAATTACAGCCATGTGCATTAGCAGGTCATTCTGAAAATGGGTTTTGCAGAGGCAGACTCAACAGCTCTTTAAAAAGGATGCTCTCAAGTTTGATATGCTTTTGAACATAACAGATTTCTACAGCTCAGTTCCTGTAAGGATTTGTCATTCTCTACCCTTCTGCCTGTAGCACTTAAAAGGCTTTTTTTCCTCTGTACCAGTTCGCTTCCTAAAGAAATTTCATGGTATTCTTTTGTCTGGTTTGATGTGAGAAAAGTGCTGTAATTAATTGAACGGGTCTTTTTTCTCAGAAGACTCCAACCCAGTGATTCAGTCTGAAGCTGGAGCAAAGCTAACAGTTTATTTGGTTGTTTTGCAGGACAACAGCTGCACGTGCAAAGGTGGTGAATGACTGGGTGACAGAAGGTGGTGTGCTGCTGATGGGATATGAGATGTACCGTCTCCTCTCACTGAAGAAGTCCTTTGCCACTGGCAGAAAGAAGAGAACAAAGAAACAAGCTGGCCCTGTCATTATTGACTTGGATGAGGAAGACCGGCAGCAGGAGCTTCTGAAAGGTGGGAGACGGGCCCTCAAGAGGGAGAGTGTGATCCTGCTGTTCAGCTGGCCATAAGCTGTGGCAGCACAGGGAAACAACCTGTAACTTGCTTTTAGCATCACTGACACGATCAAACCTTTCTGGCCAGGGTTGTGTCTTTGGAGGAAGAAGGTTGTTGAGCTTTGGCTGAGTCTAATTTCTTGCAAGAGCTGTAAGTAAGTGTGGAAGTCAGTACGCTGAACTCTGGCATTTGTCAGCGTGAGATTTGCCAGTCTGAAATGATGCAAGACACCCAACTTGATGCAATGTGGGTTGTTGAGCAGAAATCAAGGGACAGTCATGTTTGCTCATTACCACATTATGCCAAATCAGAGCTAGCGTGCAGTCATATTTTATCTCCTGAATCAGCCTTGCTTTCTGCACCCATGAATATGGCTTTTTTTTTTCCTTTCCAAGCTACCCCTCTTTTGTGAAGTTGGTCACCATATAAAACCAGAAATTTGTCTTATTCATCTCTAACTAACACTTGATGTTCCTTGTCCTCAGGGATTGAGAAGGCTTTGTCTCGCCCTGGCCCAGATGTGGTTATTTGTGACGAAGGACACCGGATAAAGAACTGCCATGCCAGCACTTCCCAGGCCCTGAAGAACATCCGCTCCCGCCGGCGGGTGGTGCTGACTGGCTACCCCCTCCAGAACAACCTCATTGAGTACTGGTGCATGGTGGACTTTGTCCGGCCGGACTTCCTGGGCTCCCGGCAGGAATTCAGCAACATGTTTGAGCGCCCCATCCTGAACGGGCAGTGTATCGACAGCACCCCGCAGGACGTGCGGCTCATGAGGTACCGCAGCCACGTCCTGCACAGCCTGCTGGAGGGCTTCGTGCAGCGGTGAGTCCACCAGCAGTTCGTAGTGGTGTAGTCCATGCAAACACCTCCTTCATCCCGAATTATCCTGATTGCATGCTGGGTTTAGATAGTACAACTGAATCTTGCTGCCTTATAGAGTCATGGAATCATTTAGGTTGGAAAAGACCTGTAAGACCATCCAGTGCAGCTGTTACCCCAGCACTGCCAAGTCCACCACTAAACCATGTCCCCAAGTGGCTTAGGATTAGGAGTAAAGTTGTTTTGCTTTTGTACCAAACACTCTGATAATAGAGAACACCTCTAAAGTGGACCGGAGTGACCTCAGGTTTATTTTCATGGCTTAATAGTTAATTTTGACATCCTCTACCCAAGGATCTGAAAGTGTTTCATGAAAGTGGTATGAAAAGTGACAGTGATTCCACCACTCTGGAAACAAATCAGCTTTTTTTTTTTCCTCAGATGAGGATTCTAAGATGCTGGACCAGTGATTTGAATGGTGTGTCTTAATCATTAGCAGAGCTGAAAATAGACCTTCGATCTTGTTTCTGGTTTTCAGCTACCATGGAAAACAGGACTTTCATCATCCTCTTAACACTGTGACCTGTGGTAGAAGATTGTAACATCTGAGATCTATGTAATTGTGTTTACAATTGGTATTTGGCTGCAGAGAGAGTATCTCAGAAGTGTCATGCAGTAGAGAAACATGCAATTTAAAGGTCTCTCTCCCTCAGCCAGGTGGGCAAGAAGTCAAGATCTTGCCCTACAGGCAGCCACAGAGATGTCATATTGGGAAATTCCCTTCCCTGTATTTATCCCTCTCTTTTTGTTTCCTCCACAGGCGAGGCCACAATGTTCTGAAGGTTCAGCTCCCATCTAAGGAGGAACATGTCATTTTGGTACGTCTGTCAAAGATCCAGCGGGCCCTTTATACGGAGTTCATGAACCGGTTTCGAGATGCAGGCAACAGTGGCTGGCTGGGCCTGAACCCACTCAAAGCTTTCTGTGTCTGCTGTAAGGTAGGTTTTGGGGAGGTGCAAAGAAATATTCCAATATGTAAGGGAAAGACAGGAATATGAGACAAAACAGGAGGTGAAAGTGTGGTTGGCCAGGGACATCTTGTCTCCCCAGAGTGCTGTGCAATGGCCTAGCAGTATTGTTATCTTTCCTTCCAGTACTGGGATACAGGGACGCTAAATGTGGTTTTCAAATTGTGCAAGAAACCTGCAGCCATCAGCCAAACCAGTACTGGGCTGATACCTTCATCTGCATGACCTTACCTACTGCAGTGCAAACAGGCAGCCTCCTCTATGTTTGTGCTGTGTGGGGTGCACAGTGACCTCCTGCTTGTTTCTCAAGGAAAGAATTTGGCACTTCTAAAGATATGAGAGCCTGGGAGAAGTATTAGTTCTTTCCTTTGCACATCACTGACAAGCAGCAGGCCAGCACAGGTTTAAACACTTTCTTTTCTTACCCCTTCAGATCTGGAACCATCCAGATGTGTTGTATGAAGCTCTGCAAAAGGAGAATCTGGCAAATGAGCAGGATTTGGATGTGGATGACCTTGGCACAGCAAGTACTAATTCCCGCTGCCAGTCTCAGGGAGTTAAAGTCAAAGCAGAGAGTAATGCTTTGGCATCACCAGTTGGAGAAGCTACTAATAGCAAGTTCCTCCAGAGTGTTGGCTTCAACCCTTTTCAGGAGAGAGCAAATCAGGTCGTAACTTATGAGTGGGTGAGTGCCACTGCTGGAAAACTCTTCATTTGGAGAATCTGAAAGACTGTACGTCTTTTTAGGGCAGTTTTCTGAAGTAGAGCAAAGAGAAGACTCTTAGACTGAGTTGTGGGTTTCTCTTACATTGTCTTTATCACAGACCATCTTGCTAAGCAGATCTTTGTGGTGCTCAGAGGGGTTTGTGACTCTCATGAGGTGGAAGTGCAGGCAGCACTCTATACCATTGTTTTCATCTGATCAGAAAGGCCACAGACTTTGTTTTTCTAAAAAAGGTGTTAGGGTGAAATTTGATCTAGATAAGATGGTGGGAAATCTAGAAGGCTGGAAGAACGTTCTTAAGATAAAAGAGTCATGAGGTTAACAGTCATTCACCCAAGAAGTTTGTCATTTGGAGCTTCTGGAATGGGAGGTAGCAGCAGTAGTTGAGAGTAACATTCTCACCTCAACCAACTGGATGTAAATAACGTCTTTGCAATGACTTCTTTCTCTCGCCTTGAGACAGGATTGTTGAACTAAACAGGGAATGAGCAACTCCACCTGTAATAGTCTCCCATTTCTTGGTAGGCCAAAGACATCTTGTGTGATTACCAGACAGGAGTCTTGGAGAACTCGCCCAAGATGGTGTTACTGTTCCACCTGATTGAGGAAAGTGTGAAGCTTGGAGACAAGATCTTGGTCTTCAGGTAAGCAAAGTATCAGCAGTTGATCCTACAGTCACCAAATACTGGAGTAGTTGGATCCCCCCTGGTGCTAAAAGGTTGTTACACAGCATGAATGATGTGTCAATTCTCCTTTTCTTCTTTGTTGTATTAGATCTTGATTTTAATCCATGGGTTTTATACTTCTGCCACTGTCGATTTTACTAATGAGAGGTGTGATGTATAAACAGGGTTTGACAACCATCAGTGCTGTCTTGGTTTGGGAAGGGTTCTAATACTCCTCTTTTGCTGCTGGCGGGGCATTTTCCTGAGCAGTGATCTTGGTTTTGCAGCCAGAGCTTGTCCACCCTGTCTGTCATTGAAGAGTTTTTGGCAAAGAGACCAATGCCGAGTCCTCCAGGCTCAGATGGAGGAGTTCACAACTGGGTCCGAAACATCAACTACTACAGTGAGTACTGCAAATCTTCCTCACTTTTGGTGTGACCCTGTTTGATCCTCATCTGTGATGAACTAATTGCTTAAAGTCATCCACTGTCTTCTTTTATTTGTCCTTGGGTGTGAAAATGCTCCTCTGAAGCATTCTCTTGATGAGCCTCTTTCAGATTGTTCTTACTTTAGTTGTTTTGGAAGACAGTATCAGTAGGATAGCAACTAACTGATAATTTCCAAATCCTCTTTTTGACAACTTAGACATCTTTAACATCTCACTTACTCACTACTGCTTTTTAAAGTTGCAAAAGACACTTTTTGCTTCCTGTTAAGCTGTTTGCTAGACCTTGCTTCTGAGCCCAGAATCACTGTGGAACGTTGTCACTAGCTCAGGGCTGTGAATTCCTCCTCCCCTCTTCTACAGCTTTAAATCTTGTTCTGATATGGGTTGTTACTTTCTGTGGCTACTTCTCAAACCAGGACTCAGGAGGGGTGGACATGGTGTGCCTGATTTTTGCAGAGCTGCCAGAAGCAACATGAAACAGAGACATGACACCCCCTGCACTCCTTTAGACCAGTACTCTCTGTGCTCAAATCTAGTCTTTGGGGGTTTGCCAAAAGCTTTACAATTTTGCTTTCTCTTGGTTCCTGGAGCTTTCAGCATACACAAAGCCTTTGTTCCTGTTGTTCCTGCTTGCTATCCATCTTGCCTAACTCAGAGCCTTAATGGGCTGGATGTGTTGTTGCACTCCCAGTCCTGGCCTTGACAAGCTTGAGTAATGTTTTACTTGATCTTTCAGCTGAACAAATCCCAGCCTGGCTGGCTGCATTGTGCCTGCCTGGCTGGGCAGATTAGAGGTACAGTGTGGTCCAGTTGAGATCCCAGAGTACCTGACTTGAGGAACACCCAGAACTGGTTTGGAACCAGCTACAAAGCTCAGAGTTTAGAAAGCAGGTTTGTTTCTCCCAAACATACAGAGTTTTTAAATATGTCTTTCATTTTCTTCTCAGGACTGGATGGCAGCACCTCTGCCTCAGAAAGGGAACGACTGATTAACCAGTTCAATGATCCCAGCAACACCTCCGTTTGGCTCTTCCTTTTGTCCACACGGTAAGTTGGCTGGAGCAGAAGGGAGGGCCCACACTGGTGTTCTGTGTGTGTGTGGGCTTTCAGTTCTTAACTTCCTTCATAATATCCTCTCCATGGTATGATAGTGCCATCTGCTTTTGAGTTCCCTAGGGATGTGGCATTTCGATCTTAATCTCTGCAACAGCTTAACAGTCTTGGAAACCAAACTTGTGTTTAAAGTTTGACTGGAGAGAACTTTCCGTAGATACTTGGTGTACTCTTGGCTGTGTTGGTTTTCCCTACCTAGAAGTTTTGAAAATTGGCCAAGGCGGCAGTTTGAAATTTGCCTCTGATTTCCAGTGCTGGGTGTTTGGGTGTCAACCTCATTGGAGCAAACAGAGTGGTGGTGTTTGATGCCTCGTGGAACCCGTGCCACGATGCCCAGGCCGTGTGCCGAGTGTACCGCTACGGGCAGAAGAAGCCATGCCACATCTACAGACTGGTTTCTGATTACACCCTTGAGAAGAAGATTTATGACCGTCAGATTTCCAAGCAGGGCATGTCAGGTAAGTGTGGATGAACACGGCATTCCACTCTCAGCCTTCACTCCTTTTGGCTCCTATAAGGTCCGCTTCTGTGTGTTTTGGAGCTTCTATTTTTAAGGTTGAAAACCAGGCAAAGAGGTGACAGACACTATCCCAGGGCTATGTTTGATGCTTATGAGTTGGCAACGACATGGGATCCTTTAAGAAATTCATGGTGGTAGAGTCTGCAGCAGGGTTATGTTAGCAGTCCACTGCTGGACCATTTACCTTCACTGCTACTCTCCTGGCTGCTGCAACAGACTGGAAACTCAGGGGATATTCATCCTGTTTTCCCCTGTGCCTGGGTATTGCTTATCTTAAATTGGTTGTTACTTATTAAATAGCTCTGTACCTCCATTTTTCCAGCAGCAAGAGAGGGAAAATAGCTAGATTAAAACATATATTGATACCTTTAACTCATAGTGCTTACTTAGAAGCCAAGAATAATTAATTCATTGCAGTTCTGACCTGCCCTTGTACCAAAAGTATCTTTTGTGCTGGCTTGTGCCAGCTGTCAAGCTGCTCTCCTGGAGCATGCAGCTGAGGGTTGTGGTGACCCAAAGAGAGCTCTGCTGCCTGTGTCCTTCTGTGCTTGAAACACAACTCCAGAGGCAGCAGCCTGGTGTGATTGGCTCAGTGTGCTTTTGTGCACTCAAGGTGGAGTCCCCTGGCAGCTGGCCTGGCTCCCAGGAGAGTCCTGGATAGAGATGTTTTCTCCACATGCTCCCATTTGCCCTGTGTGCAGGAGGGAGTGTCCAAGGAAAACATTCAGGCTCTTGTGAGCGAGGCAATGTGGCTGCTTTTCTGAGCTTTTAACTCAACAGAGTTCTGTAAATTTTAGTACCTGGTTATTAATTTGAGCCTTTTTGGTGGAGTTTGTGGGAGAACACATACTGCTGTGGCTGCACTTCTATTCCGGGACAGGTATGTTTACAGCCTTGTCACCTGAGATGGGACACGATCCATAATGAGTTTTGTGTTCCTGCTTGCCAGGAGCTCAGTGACCTGCACTGCCTTGCTGTGCAGTCTGGAGCATAAGGCACTTGTCAGCCTGACTTGGTCAAACAGGCTCAGTTCCGAACATGGTGAGGATTTTTCTCCCTGCCCTGACATTTAGAGAACACTTCTGAGAATTGCGCAGATGGCAAGGAGGGTACTCTATTAGGACAGAAGTGTAGGAAGGGCAGCAGGCAAGCTCTACCCATCTCTTCCCTTCTCTGCTCACTCCATTCCCTCCCTTCTTCAGATCGGGTGGTGGATGATCTGAACCCAGTGCTGAACTTCACCCGCCGGGAGGTGGAGAACCTACTGCATTTTGTGGAAGAGGAATCTGACCCTGCTCAGCTCTCCCTCAGTGCAAGCAAGATGAAAGAGTCTGTTCTACAATTAGCTTGTCTCAAGTATCCTCACCTCATCACCAAGGTAAGACCAGCCTGCTTCCTTGCTGGCACAGCACTGCACCGAGAGGAGTAGGCCTGGAGGAGTCTGACAGTGTGAAGAGGCCATGGGGCAAGAAAGATGCATCTGTGTGCTGGTGGGAATAGGCAGAAAATCCTCAAGAGAGACCCCTGAGAGCCCTGCCCTTCCCTGTGATGTCTCCTACATGTTTAGAGATGCCTCTATCCAGGACAGATTGTTGGACACTCATTTCTTCGTCTTGGTTCTGGGTGGGAAGGTGGCAGTGACATATCCCAGCTTACTGCCAACTCTTTTCCTGGTGTAGCTTTAAACCAAAGCTGGGACAGGCAGCACTTGCCTGTGTTGTCACGAGTTTCTCTGGTAGAGTGGTCGTGCAGAGAGAGCCTGTGGCTGAGTGCTGTGGGGCTCTGGTGACTGTGTGACGTTGTAGCAGGCTCTGTGCTTGCACTCTTGGCCTGGCCTTTGGCTCCTGCGTTTTGCTCTGTGCTCGTGGGAAGTGATGGCCTTGGCTGGGCAGGCAACGGCTTAGCTGACTGTCACCCTTCAGTCTGAGCCTTGGTCACATCCGCAGCACTGCCTGGCACATGTTTCACCATGGCCAGCTCTGCTTCCCAACTGCCCATCCCGGCTCAGCCTGGGATGGAGACAGGCTGCTGCAGGGAGCGGGTGGCTGCCGTTTGGGGTTTGTTGGTTCCCTCTTGTGGTACGTTGGTGCCAGAACCTCCGTGCTGTGGGGTTGCAGGAGCCTTTTCAGCATGAGTCACTGCTGATCGACCGGAAGGAGCACAAGCTGACCAAGGCAGAGAAGAAAGCAGCCAAGAAGAGCTATGAGGAGGAAAAGCGAGCATCCGTCCCCTACACCCGGCCGTCCTACGCACAGTATTACCCAGCCAGTGACCAGAGTCTGACGAGCATCCCTGCCTTTAGCCAGAGGAACTGGTGAGTACCTGCCTCTTCCCCTTCTTCCCATGCTGTAGACATGAAATGAGGGGGCAGAGGATGCTTATCACTGTCGGGTGGGCACTGCACTCTCCTCCCTCCTCTCTCACTAGGCGACCAGCCCTCAAGGGTGAGGACAAGCCAGTGGCAAGTGTCCGCCCAGTTCAGTCCACCCCCATTCCAATGATGCCCCGGCATGTCCCCATGGGCAGTGCAGGATCAGCCTCAAGTTCCAACCCTGCTGTCAACTTCCCCATCAACTATCTACAGCGAGCTGGTGTCTTTGTGCAGAAGATTGTCACCACCACGGGTGAGTTGCTGGTGCTCACAGTGGGTTGAGTTGTGATGCCCGTGGTGAACTGAGGGTCAGGGTGAGTTGTTGATGCTCACACGGGCAGTGGGCAGACAGGCATCAGAACCAAAGATACTGCCTGTCTCATTTGAGTGGTTCCCCTGTGCCAGGAGGACTTTCTCCACAGGTGTGCAAGAGCCATGGACCTGCTAGGTTGTTGTGAGTGAACTTCCCAGGAGAGGGCCTGCAATACTGTCACTAGTTGTCCTTCTTGGGATAGGGGAGGTGCTGTGCCAGAGCAGCATGGCTTTTGCTTCCTTGGAACCTCTGCTGTCTTCCCGTGCTGCTCAGAAATAAACCCAGGGCTTGCTTGTAGCATGGCACATGGAAGAGATAACTGCACTGCAAACAAAGGGGTTTGTGGGGCCCTTCCCCTCTCCTGACTGTGACTGGCCTGTAATTTATTGAACACTGTTCTGTTTCTTCTCCCACTGTCAGATATTGTGATTCCGGGTACAAACACGTCCACTGATGTACAGGCAAGAATCAGTGCAGGTGAGAGCATCCACATCATCCGAGGGACAAAAGGTAGGTCTCTCTGTCCTGGTAAGACTCGTAGATAGGGTCCTAGTCAATGCTGAGTAGCAAAGAAAAGGATGTAAAAGCATGAATCAGTCCCTTGAGAGGAAAAGAAACAAGAAGGGGAGGAGGTCTGGAATTTGCAGGGGCTCTGTTACAGCCTGAGCTCTGGGTGTGTTGATGCTGCAGGGCTGTTGCAGCTGTGGCTGCTCCTACCCCTGAGAGGAGCTGTTGAACTTTGTGGCTGGGTGTCTCCTTCTCACAACACCCCGTGCATATACTTGGGCAGCCAGACAGTCCTGGTGCTCTCAGAGCAAACTCTGTCTCAAGCATGAAGTTCCACATTTCCCACCAGCAGCACACTGGGAGGGGGTGATTTCCAACCCAGGAAAGCCAAAAAAGTGGAAGTGAGGAAGAAGCCCCTCCCTGAGCTTCTCTGCATGATCTGGGTTGGCTTTATGCAACACTGCTGTCCTGTTCCTGCCCAAGCAGCCTCAGGGCCTCACAGATCCAGGGTCCTGAGCTGAGACTAGTTGTAATGAAGTTGTTCTGCCTCTGTTCCAGGGACGTATATCCGGACCAGCGATGGTCGGATTTTTGCTATACGGACCACTGGGAAGCCAAAGGGCAGTGAAGACCGTCGGACGGCTGCCTCAGGTAGGGGCTTGTGAGTGTTGTGTGGAGCTTGCACATGTGCTTTCCTACTTGAGTGTCTGGGGCGGCTTTCCCTGGCATATTCCATCATGCCTATACCCTGCAATCTCCCCGTGATACCCCTCCATTCCTTTCCATTGTTGCGTTTTTGTCCACACATTCTTCTCCAAGATGGTATTTCTCACCGGCTGCATGTCCTCGTTCCCAGGCTCCCAGAGCTCTTCCCTGGAGTCCACAAGCAATGGCAGACACAGTGCCTCATCTCCGCAGCTCCCCAGCACGGAGGAGCTCACTCGGCCCATATCCCCCGACAGCCCCGAGATCATCAGCGAGCTGCAGCAGTACGCGGAGGCGGCGGCCGCCCGGGAGTCCCGGCACAGCTCCCCCAGCACCAACGCGGCACAAGGCCATGCCGCCCGCACAGACAACGCGCCCGGCGTCGCAGCCCGAGGAGCTGAGCAGCGCCTGGGGGTTCACTGCTTGGCCCCCTCCGTGTCCTCGGCCCTGCCAGCCACCAGCCAGCACGTCGATGCCCACTCGGTGTTGGACTTACGGGGCAACAAGCGCAAGTCGACGTCGCCGTCGGCTCCGGAGGAGCAATCCCGCAGGCAGCAGAAGAAGCGCCAGTTGCCATCGTCCGTGCAGCCGTATGAACACGGGTACCCCGTCTCTGGTGGGTTCACCATGCCTCCTGTCTCTTTAAACCACAACCTAACCCATCCATTTGCCTCCCAACCAGGAAACTCCTTGTACATGGGCACTGGCTCCTCTTATTACCAGCTGCCCAATTTACTCCCAGACCCTCATCTGGTGTTCCCTGTGACTACTGACCCTCTGCTGACAGCCGGCACCGCCAGCTCTTCTGCTGCTACCTCAGCCACCGCCAGCGTCCCCTCATTCATGCTAAACCCTTCTCTGACAGGGGTGCTGCCCAATTACTCGCTTCCCTTCACGCAGTCACTCCTGCCCGAGCCCAGGATGTTTGCTCCTTTCCCAGCCCCTGTCTTGCCTAGCAGCCTTCCCAGGAGCATGGCATCTGCCTACCCTGGCTACATGTCCCCTCACTCGGGCTACCCGGCTGGGGGTCTCCTTCGGTCCCAGGTGCCTCAGTTTGAACCCCAGGAGGTCCCAGAGGTGGGATGCAGCTCTAATGATGAGGACAAAGACGACGATGTCATAGAGATCACAGGGAAATAAAAAAAGGCCCAGCTCCTTCTTGGTCTCAACTCTGCCAGGAGGCAAAAGTTGCAGGACCTTTTTGGGAGTCAGGATTTCCCCTCTGGGCCATGGCAGCAGGTGGAGAAGGGTGCGAAGGGTGTGGCGTGGGGGTGGTTTTGTTCTTTCTGTTTTGTTTTGTTGTTTTTTAGCTGTCAAGGATAAGAATTGTATTAGGGGCTGGGAGATGGGAGAGGGAGAGAGTGGACCTGTGAGGGCCAGGGGAGCAAGAGCCAGGGGAGGAGGGAAGCAGCCATGCAAACCATAGGAGTGCCTCCCCCCATGCTCTATCTGTCTGTCTGTCTCTGTTCTCTGTCTTGTCTGGCCGTGGAGGTTCGGTGTTGTGAGTCACTGGCCTTCTCAGGCCTGGAGGCGTGGGCTTGACTACTGGCAGGGCCAGGCTCCCTCTCACATGAACTGCCTTATCTGTGAACTCTCACTTCGAGAGGGGTGGGCCAGGGGGTGACTCCAGCAGAGGCTGGGGACAAAGTGTTTTTAATGGGGAGGGAATGGGGAGGCTTCTACATTGTGTATGTTGGGGCAGGGAGGGGGGGGGAATTGATGTGGGAAAAAGAAAAAAAGGAAGAAAGGAAAAAAAAAAAGAGAAAAAAAGAGAAAATACCCCACAAACAATTTGTCACCCTCTTCAAATTCACATGAGACTAGTGTGAGGGCTCCAGGCAGGCTCCTGCCACAGTCAGGAGGACAGGGCTCTTGGGTGGGGGCTCCTCCAGGCCTTTCTGGAGGGCCTTGTGCTCCCCGAGGGCCTTCTGAAGGGTCCCATCCAAGGTAGGTTGACCCTGTGGGTCCAATGCCAGCTCCGTGTGCCAGGCCAGATGAGTGGAGCAATCCCAGATGTCTTGGTGGCCGTTGGAGGGGAATCCTGGTGACTTCCCCGGCTCCACAGCCCTGCCAGGCTGTGTGAAGGCCACGTCTCACCCTGCTGTGGCCCTCCAGATCCAGGGGTAGGTGGGCTCGCTGCTGCTTCTGAACAGCACCAGGCAGTGGAGAAGGTTGGGAGGGGGACACTGGACCCAGTGCCAGTTGCTGTTGAATCTGTGACTGGAGGGACTTCCCCCTGCACAGAACCTCTACATTAACTTATTTCATGAAGGCGTGATATTTATTGTCTGGGAGAGTCTGTCTTTCTACTTTTAAATTAATTTCCATATTAAAAAAAAATAAAAAGCTGGCCTCCATCATGCAGTGGTCACTTGTTGGGTTGTCTGTGTGGGGAGAAGCAGTGGCTTGACCAAAGTGTAGCCTTAGGAGCAGGCCCAGCTGTGGAGGTGACCTGTGGCTGATCCTTGTGGCATCAGCTGCGTGTGCCCCATCAGGACCTGCTCTGAGTGCTCAGCAGCCAGAGGGAGGATAGAGTCCTCTTGTCAGTGGGCAGGTGGGGGGATCACATGTGGAAGCCTCCTGTGCTCATTGCCAGTAAGGAGAAGGGCTGTGAGGTGTGTGGAGCTGGGAAAGCAGAGCTCCTGCTGGGGAAGCGCCTTTCCCCACACAGGGACCAGCACTTGGCTCAGCCCCATGCATGCAGAGGCTGGTCCTGGCTCTGCATGCACTCTGGCAGCTGGACTTGGTGTGTGTGACTGTGTGTGAACGCGTTAGGATGGAGAGTTGAAATCCAGGAACCCCCGTGTCACATCTGGGTGTCACCAGGCATGAGCTGTGCTCGCCTGTGTGGGATGTCCCTGGAGCAGTAAAAGCCTGTAGGGATCTCTAGGCTATGGAAGCTGCAGTTGCTGGTGTTTGCTGGGACCAACTAGGTATAGGAAAGGGCAGGATGTCCTGACATCCTCCACTAAAGGGGTGTGGGAAGATGGGGACCTCCCTACCTGAGAGAGAGGGGGGGGTGTGCACACGTATGTTATGGAAACATAATAAAAAATGTTATGGGGCTTTCCTAGTGTCTTTCTCTGTTTAATGGACATTGTCTGTCAAACATAACCACACCATTCATAGAAGCCTTAGATCAACAGTTTAGCTATGCAAATTATTTTAATTATTTTTTAAAAAAAACCAAACATTAAAATAGTGCTTTCTTCTTTAACATATCCTAGGAGTTGAAAACCGAGGGGTTCTGAGCAAACTGCTGGACAACTTGTCTTTGGATGCACCATGGAAATAAAAATCAAACCCCCCCACAAAAGTAACAAAGCAAATTAACTGATGGTGTTCATGCAAGTTTCTCCAAAGACTTGACAGTGCTGCATCTGTGAGTCATGCCCTCCTGTGCTCTGTGTGTCCACCTCATGCACAACCCTGTGACACTGATTGTATGACCAGCTTGCCCAGATGTCCGTTGCATCCCTGTCAGTTTTTCGGTGGATTTGTGGAATGGACCTAGGCAAGGGCTTTCCTTGTCAAGAGTAGCAAGTGTTGAGACCTGCGGGCGCGTGTGGGAGGCTGGAATGTAAGCAGATGCCCACCAGAGCCCTGCTGCAGCCCCAGTCCTTCCTGGTGGAGGTCAGGGTAGGGGGGCTCATCCAAGGGATCCTCCCACATCTGAATGGGGCCTATGTTGGGACAAGGTGTGAAGATTTGGCTGGGGACAGTCAGTATCGTGGCTCTGGATGTGGTACTGGTGGCTGCATGCCATTTTCTCTGCTCCTTGCCTCTCCAGGAGAGCTCCCGGGGCTTCCTGAGCAGGTCCTGGCACATCCCCATTCTGCCACCTGATGTCCTGCCAGGGTTCTCCAGCATAGCCTGAGCCCTGTGGCCATAGGAGTTGGGAGCAGCTAGCACTCAGCTGCCACGGGGTGCACGCTTTGTGCCCTGGCCTAGCCATTAACCTGGCACCAGGGTGAGGTGTGAGAGTGCTCCTGGCTCCTGCATGGCCATGGCAGCCTGGACACCCCTCGCCACCCTCCTGTGGTGCCCTGGATGCGACCTGCTGCGAGGGGCTGTCCCTCACTGGCAAACATTCATGGCTCCAGGCAGCTGCAGAACATTGGCCCTGCACAGCAAGTGCCCAAGTGCAGTCCCAGCCCTGCCTCTGCCCCACTTACCAGCCCTGGGCACCCCCTTAGTGAGGGGACAGGTTCCCTGGGCCCAGGCAGAGCCGTGGCTAAGAGGTGGAGGCAGAGATGGCTGTGATGCCTTGGCCACAGCTCCTATGGGGGGCTGGCAGTGCTGGGGCTGCTCCAAGGCAACCAGAGGCAAGGCACCTGCTCTCCCACACTGCCATGGGAAGGATTTCCTCCACGCCACAGAAGCTGCAGGGGAGTGGGGGTCATCCAGGGTCTTTCTGAGTGGGGAGAACTCTCCAAACCCTAAAACTCCCCTCCCATGAGACCCACTCTCCCCCTTATCTGCTCTCCCCAGGCTTTTCTCCTCTCCAGCATGTGGTTCTGCTGCAGAGGGTCCTGTCTCAGTTTCCCTGAGCCTGGAATAAGGGCTTTGCCTGCACGGGTCAAATTTTTCTTTAGCTGCTGAATTTCTGTCTCCAAATGACCTGACGGGAAGCAGCTGCCGGTTCTCTGTGGGGTGACACTGAGGATGGCAGTGCAGAACTCCCTGCTGGGAGTTTGGACGATAAGGAAGATTTCTGAGCACAGCCCTAAGGCCTGGGCAGAGCTGTGGGGCCCTTGGGAATGGCCAGCTGCCCTCCACATCAGCATCCAGCCCTTGGCCCTTCCCTTAGCTGGGAGGTTTCTGCTCCTGGGGACAGTTGGGTGAAGGCTGGGTACTGCTGGGTGCCATGGGCATGGGGGTCTGTGGCTGCTGGGTGTCCTGGTCTTGGTGCGTTTGTTTCCCCCACTGCTGATAGGGCTTTTGAGGCATCATAAGGGTCTGCAAGGTGGGGGCAACACAGCCCAGCCTGGCCCACTTTGGGCAGGATCTGCTGTATATTGTCCTCCCGGAGCACCTGGGAGAGTGATGGGATGGGTGCAGATACTTGGAGAAAGCAAATATTCTGGCAAGCAAAGGGTGGGATTTCCACAGGGGCTTCACTAGAAATTATGTGTATTTTGACTTAATGATGTCAGCAAATCATAGAATCATAGAACGGTTTGGGTTGGAAGGGACCTTAAAGATCATCTCATTCCAGCCCCCCTGCCATGGGCAGGGACACCTTCCACTAGACCAGGTTGCTCCAAGCCCCATCCAGCCTGACCTTGGACACTTCCAGGGATGGGGCAGCCACAGCTTCTCTGGGCAAC
>JAWWEW010000023.1:16944620-17047777 GCA_035583185.1 Anabacerthia variegaticeps
CCAGGTTGCTCCAAGCCCCATCCAGCCTGACCTTGGACACTTCCAGGGATGGGGCAGCCACAGCTTCTCTGGGCAACAAACGCAAGTGGCTGAATACATGAGAATTGCTGCTGGTTTGGGGGCCGCTTCCCAGACAGCAGGGATAAGTACAGCAAATACCTTCACAGCTGGTGTTTCTCGCCACTCTGGGATGAATTTTGTTAATCCAGTCTTGGAAGGACCGGGGGGAGGGCTGGGGCGGGGGGCAGAGGTTAAATGGGGAACGTAGTCCAGCTAGGTTACAGTGAGGTGATGGCTCCTTGCAACTCGGAGCAGGCGCTCCCTGCAAAGGGACGACGGGGCGAGTGAGGGAGAGCAACCTCGGCCACCTCCCAGGCCACCACCACTGCCTCGGCTGCGTCGTGGCACCCAGCTTGGAGCTGGAGTCTGGCAAATCCACGGGAGCCTGAAGGAATCCATCACTGAGTCTCATTTGGGGTTTTGTGTTGGTTTGAATTATTCTTTTCTTTTTTTTTTTTTTTTCTTTTCTCTTTTACTACCGCCTTAGTTTGTGGCCTGTCTTGTTGTGGTTGGAAAGAGGAGTATTGCTAGCAGGGTGGGTTGGTTGGTTGGCCCCACGCATGATCATGTGCTTCCCTCTTCTCTCTGTCGAACGGGATGTGCTCGCCTGATCTCCCAGAACAGAGACTTTGAACAATTTGTTGTTTATATGATGTATTTATTTTTACTTGTGTTTCATGTCATTTTTTTAAAAAATAATAAATTGTAAGTTGGTATAATTGCCTGTTGCTTCTCTTTTTCTTTTTTTTTTTTTTCCTTTTAGTAAAATAAATGTCAAAATTAAAAGAAAGCAGTGTGGTTTGAAGTGGGTTGGAGCTGGATTGGGCATGGGCATCTCTGCACACCTGGAGCCCAGGCTCAGCCAGCTGCCTTCAGCAGCATCTGGGCTCTCTTGGCACCTTGGCAGCTGCCCAGGTGAGCATCCTGCCACCTCCAGAGGGGAGGGAGCCTGGATACACCAGTGTCCATGGCCTGGCTGGGTGCTGCTGAGCGTCAGGGAACCACTGGGAGGGCTGGCTCTTGCCCTTCCCTGTCCTCTGTGCTTATTATTGCTGCTGATAGCGATTGTCATCAAGGGCCAGGGGGGATCAAGGAGAATAAATATTCTGCAGGTAAATAGAGTCTCTGAGAGCAGGCACAGGCTGTGTGCTCCGGCCCTCGTGCTCCGTGGGGCATGTGGAGAAGCAGCTGGGACTGGCAGGGATTGAGGTAGTAACAGCGAGGCATTTCTGCACAGGAAGGCAAGAGGTGTCTCAGAGCTGATGCCAATGAAGACGGAGGGCCATGGAAGAGACCAGAAAAGGGAGCTGTGGGCAGCCCTGGCTCCCTCTGCCCCCTCACAGGCGCTGGGGGTGCCTCCGCACCCGGCCATTCTTGCTGTCCAGGGATGGGAACTTCTGGTGCCAGGCTCTCTGCCGCTGCCTGTCCTGGTGCCGCAGGGCGGTGCAATACGCGTCCAGGCTGGTGCCCGGTGCCCCCAGGGCCCGTGGGAAGCCCTTGTAGCCTGGCTGCAGGTCAGTGCGGGGCTGGGGGCTCTGGTGGGTCCCTCCTAGCTCAGCCCCCTTGCTCTGTTTGTGTGCTGGCAGCTCCATGGCCTCGTGTCCGATGAGGCGGAGGCTGTACCGGGTGAGGGGCCGGGAGAAGGAGCGCTCCACTGCCTGGCACTCGTAGGTGCCCACATCCTCCCTCGTCAGCTGGCGGATCAGCAGCCCTTGCTCCAGCACCAAGAAATGTCCATTGCTCCTGACCTGGGGCAAAGGCAGAGAACCTGGGTCAGTCCCCGGGGTCTGAGCCACCCCTGCTCCCCATGCCCACTGCCCTGACCCCTGCACCTCGCTCACGCCCATCTCCTCGCCGTGCCGCACCAGCCACCGGATCGTCGTCTGAGGGGAGCGCGCCATGCACTCAAGGAAGGTTGAGTTCTTCTCCACCCCAAAAACCAGCTTCTCCACAGCAGCAGTCCCTGTGCAGGGACAGGGGAAGGGGTGAGCACACTGAGTGGGAGCTTGGGGGAGGCAGGGCAGCACAGGAGTACCCAACATGAGGTGGGCACACTGGTTTCCCAGCTCCTGGGAATGGCTGCTTCCTGGGCAGGGTGGGCTGCCCGCACTGGGGCTCCTTGAAGGGGATGGGGCTGGTGCTCACCCTCTGCTGTGTCCTGGCACTGGCTGAGCAGGTCAGACTTCAGCACGTCCTGGCAGCGAGCACGCCTGTGGGAGAGCAGACAGGGCTGTGGGGTGGCATTCGTCCTGGGCTGGGGGACCCCTCTGTGTCACAGCAGCCATGGAGAAGGACCAGGGAGGCCTGAGGCAGGGTGGCAGTAGGGGTCTGGGCTGATGGATAAAGCTCCAAGGCTGGCACTTTCCCATTCCTGCTCCGAACAGCATCCCTTTGCAGGGCTGGCCCGGGTATACACTCACCTCTTCTCAGTGAGCAGGTGTGGGGCACAGGTCCTGCCATCCCAGGTGCAGTAGGGATCCCTGGCCAGGCAGCAGTCGGTGCAGGTTTTGCCATAGAGCTCACAGCGGTACAGGGAAAGCTGGAGCAGCCCGTGGGTGCTGCTCACAAACAGCTCCTGCTGCTCAGGCAAGAGGAACAGCAGCAGTCAGAGCCCACGGCTGGAGACCAGGGCTGGCAGGGAGCAGAGCTCCTGCCCCGTGCTGAGGTGGGGACACTGAGGGACAGCAGGAGTGTGAGACAGAGCCTGTCACTCCCCTAACGCCCTGGCAGGATCCCACTCCCTAAATGTGCAAGCCCTGGGACAAGGGACTCAGGTAAAGGGGCTGGGACCAGCTGTCCTCTGTCCCTGGGCTGCTTTAGGGAGAAGGAGGAGGGGGGACTCACCCGCTTCGGTGATAGCTTCATGTCCAGGATGGGAGAAGGCACCTGGAGGGGAAGGAGAAGGTGCTGCAGCCATGCCAGTCCTTTCTGTGTGCCCCAGCTTGTCAGTGGGGTTGTGTCCCCAGGGGTGGCTGAATGCCCCTGGCCCAAGTCCCGGGTCCCAGCTCCACCAGCTCCATGCAAACAGCTTGGTCTGGCCCTGCTCAGCATGGGCAGCCCAGGGCAGCTCTGCCCAGCAGCCATGCTTTCAAACTGGGGCTCTTTCCTCCCATTTCAGTTTGGGCTCCAGTGTGCCACCCACGTTCTCCCCGGGGACTGGATGGGGAGCTGGGAGATGACCTGGCCCCAGTGGCACTGGCTCCCCTCCATGCTGACAGCACACTGCCTGCTGCCCAGGGCGGGTGGGAGCCCCGAGCCCCGAGGTGAGAGAGCCCCCCAGGAGAGGCCAGGGCCCGCAGCAGGGGTGCCATGGGGCGAGGGGAGGCTGTGTGCTCCAGCCATTGCGGTGCAGCCCCCGCGGTGCCATACCTTAGTGACACTGATCTCCTCCAGGCTGATCACCTCGGGGCCGCGGCTCACCCCGCCGGCCAGCCCCACCTTCAGCACCTTGCCTTCGTCTGTGCAGGCGGGGGGAGAAGGAAGGGGCTGTCAGGGCGGGGACGGCCGGGTGTGCCAGCCCAGCTGCCCCGTGGGGGCTGTGCTGCGCTCCCACCTGTGCCGAGGAAGAGCACGTCGAGGTGCCGGCTCTCCGTCTCCAGCCGGTGCACCAGGAGCCGCCGCAGCCGGGACGGCACATTGACCCGCACCAGCACGGGCTGGCGGCCCCGGGGATACACGGGCTCCCACATCAGCTGGTGGCTGCGCATGAAGCTGATCACCTCGTCGGGGAAGTCCTTGGTGGACCGCAGCAGCGGGTCGTACGTCTCGCTGGGGCACTGTGTGACACAGGGGGCTGCATTAGGGCCGGGCTGGTCAGTCCCACTGCCCCCCGAGAGTGCCCCCCAGCCCCTTACCGTGCCTGGACGGGGGTAGGGGACACGGCCCTTGTATTCCACCCAGCGGTAGTCGAATCCCTCCTTGTGTGCAAAGGGGCCGCTGAAGGCAGCTCTGATGGCAGCCATGGAGTACACACAGACGGCAGAGCCGCTGAAGACGCCACTGTGGGGAAGCACAGGACTGTCAGTGTTCCTGCTGCTCCACAGGGCTGTGAGTGTCCCTGCTGCTCCACAGGGCTATCGGTGTCCCTGCTGATCCACAGGGTTCTGAGTGTCCCGGCTGCTCCACCGGGACCAGCCATGTGCACACCCATGCCCCTGAGCCCACACTGTCCCCTGTCAGCCCTGGAGCCGTGCCCAGCACCCTGGGGATGACAGGAACCCCCTTGGCATAGCCAGTCCAGCCTGGGGGACTGCGGGCTGTGCCGATGCCAGTTTGGCAATGGGCTGGTGAACCAGCAGCAGGGAGCGCAAGGGAATGCCAGTGACCCTTCCTTAGCCAGAGGGGTGCTGGTCCTGGTCCTGCCTTTCTCCACCCAGGGCTCCCTGTGCAGCAGCACTGGTGAGGGGCTGGGGGGCTGCACTGCCCCACACAGGGGCTAATGAGGGTCCTGCTCACCTGGAGACTGTAAAGAGTCCAAAGACGAGGGGGTTCTGGGGATCCCGGGTGCGCAAGAGGAAAACATCCTCTGCAAAGAGAGGGATTGAGGTGAGACACCCCAGAGCTGGAGCACCAGTTCAGAGGATGCAGGCAGGCATCCCTGAAGCCGTGCCCTCCTCCCTGGGGCATGCTGGAGGGTGCAGCCGTGGCAGAGCAGTGTTGCTCCCGGCTGCAGACAGGGCTGGGCACTCACCGAGCTGGTCGAAATGGGTCTCAGTACCCTGGGGCCCGGGGATGGAGCACACCAGGCGGGCCTTCAGGAATGTGCTCCAGCGGTTGATGAGGCTGCGCTTCCCTCCAACATCATTCTGCAAGGCACCAAGAGCCAGGATCAGTCCAGCCTCTCTGAGCCTCCACTCTGCTGTGCCCTCACTGTTCCCACAGCAGGAGGGAACAGCCCTGAGCCTTCTGCCTTGTGGTCACTGTGCAGTGTCCCCCTCATGTCTCACTGTTTGGGATGCTCCTTGGTCCAGGGGAGGTAAAAACCCACCTGGTGGGACACCCACCCACAGAATGCTGGCCTTTGGCGACTGACCTTGCAGACCCTGGCCACCCTGGCGTGGATGTGCCGCCGCTCCCACTGCCCAGCTTCCATGGCTGTCTCACGGAAAAAGATGTAGACCTTGTCGTCGTGCGGGTTGTAGGTATCGGGGATAGCATAGGCACCGATGAATGCAGGCTCTGTGGGAGGAAGGAACAGCACAACGTGGCCCTGTGCCCTCATCCCACCCTGTGGTACTTTCCTGAAAGTCCCTGGGAGGTGCCAAGGGTACACAGGGCCTGTGGAGACCCAGCTACCAGGGAGGCACAGCCCTATTCCCAGTGGAGATGCACTAGAACAGGGGTCCTACCAGTGGCTTCAACCCCCCAAAGAGGGGAAGTGAGCCAGACCCAGAGCTCTGGCCCCAGTGCTGACACCAACCTCTACCCCACAGGCAGCTGCACCCCACGAGTCACCCCTGTTCCTACCGTGTAGCCAGTGGTCCTGGTTCTGCTCCGTGCGGATGTAGCTCTGCTCGGCCCCATGGACCCAGGTCCGGAAGAAGGCGGCGCTGCTGCCCATGAAGTCGCTGGAGGTGCCTGAATACAGCTCCCCATCTGTGAGGTGAGGGGGTGTGGGTGGGAACCAGCACTTCCCAGCACGGACCATTCCCAGCACTTCCCTTTCCAGCATCACCTCTGGTCCCTCTTGCTCTTACCAACGAGGAGTCCCGTGAAGGGCTCATGGGGGCTGTACGGGCACCGTCCTCGCCCCGATTCCAAGGAGTGGGTCACCAGCCTCATGGTGGGAGCCCCAGGACCCTGTCAGAGCCAAGGGGCAGATGTCAGCCCAGGGGGAGGCTGGGAAGAGCGGGAAGGATGCTGGAGTGAGTGGGTGATGAGTGGGTTCCTTGAGGGGGATGCCAGGACCTGGTCCCATTTCCATGGGACACCCTGGCACTGCCAAGCCGGGGCTGCTCTTGCCACGTGAATGCCAGAGACTGCATCAGGCTGGCTGCTCTCCCCAGACTCTAAGGCTCCTTCTCCCTTTGTTCCCTGGGAATGGGGATGTCTTGGCACCTTCTGCCATGAAAACTTGTCTGTCCGGGTGCCCCTCACCTTCCCTCTGGCTCCCAGCTGGATGAAGGCACAGACGGGCTGGTAGGAGCCAGTGCCACAGGCGAACACGTGGGTCCGGTTGAAGGGCTGGAGGAGGCGGATGAAGTTGGCACACTCCGTCTGCACATGGGGAGAAGTTTGTCAGTGGGCTGAGTCCTGCTGTGTCTGCTGGGGATGCAGAGCCTGGCCAGACCCTGCCCCGGCAGCTGGCCAGCTGGACTTGGCTCTGGCAGGCTCCACACCCCATCCCAGGCAGACCCCCAGCCTCCCCTTCGGGGTGACAGGGATGTTTAATATCCATGGTAAACTGCCAAAGGCGATGAGCTGGGGCTGCCAGCCCTGCTTACCTCCACGTTCTTCCCTGCCAGCTGGCAGTGCTCGACTTGCTCCCTGGGGGCTGGCCAGAAAATCTGAAACACAAGGACCCCTCGGATGCAGCTCCTGTATCCCTTGGCTCCCATGGCACCGGTGGGAACAGGTTCAGTCAAAAGGCACTGCCAGGCTCAGGTGCAGGACATGGTGCTGCTCTGCCACAGGTCTGACACCACCCTGGGTTCCCAGGGCCCAGTGGGCATCCTGCCAAACCAACTCAGAGTGAACCTAGCATGGGGACAGAGCCTGGGTGGGCCACGGCACGCCCAGGCAGCGGGCAGGCTCTCCTGGATCCCGGCCCGTGGGAACGCCAGGCTGCAGTGCCTTAATGGGCTTTTCTTTTGTTGGGCTTGAGCCGTGCACCCTGCCAGCAGGATGTCTTGGGATGACATTAGTGGAGTCACTGCTGGAGCTGTTGCAGTGGGGGACTAGGTGTGACTGCAGGGCTCCAGGCACTGCCCGTAGTCCACCCAGGTCATCTCTCCTGGCCAAGCCACCCTGTCCCTCCCTGGCGTCAGCCCATCCCAGCAGGGCTCAGCACCACCAGGGATGGGTTGACCCCTGTGATTGAGACATCCTGGTGTAAATGTGTCCCCAGTGAGGTTAGAACAGCCCAGTTCAGAGCACATCTACCTCCACGCCCTGGCACTGGGACAAGGAGCAGCTCCCAGGGAGGAAGAGGCCAGCCTGGCCAGGGCCACCCTCCTCCCAGCACTGACCTTCTCAGGCTCTCTGCTGGGATGGTCCAGGTGGAGCAGGAAGATGTGGTTTTTTGCTCCCACCATCAGCCAGGCTCTATCTTCATCCACCAAGAGAGCTTGGAAATCCATCCCATTCCCTGAGGCCAGCAGCAAGCGAGAGCTGTTGGATTTCAGCAGATCTGAGGAGCACAGCGTGGGAGAAAGAGAAACCCATCCATGAGTGACACAACCAGCAGGCAGAGGCCCTGTGCCTCCCTCTCTGGGACAGCTCTGGTTAGCTATCCTTGCTTCAAGGAATCACAACATTCCTGCCACTGCCTTAGTGAAACTCATTGCCCTTAACGCCCCTGAGCTCATCTTGGAGCCTCCTCTACGTGCCTATCCGGGGGAAAGAGTCAGAGAGGAGAACTGTGCTGACCTGGCCCTAGCTGGCCTGGATTGCAGGGCACAGAGCAGGACAGGAGTCCAGCCTCTGGAGCCCAGAGTGCTCAGCTTCCAGCCTGCATTGCAGAACTCCTGGAGCCCCAAAGCCTCTGTATCCTGAAACTGTGGGGAGAAGATGGAGCAGAGGAGACTTGCTTACTCTGCCTCCTGATGTGCCTTCCCTGTGTTTCAGATCAATAGAGTTTACATAAAAAAATGGGTTTGGCTGTTTGCCGGGACAAAACACCCATCCAAGGAAAGGCTGTATGGAAACAGAGCCACCATAGCGCAGTTTGGACACTCTCTCTGCCCACCCTTTGAGTCTGTGAAGTGGCTGCTGGGCTTTACCTCACACACAGAGACAGGTCCTCGGATGGGAGCACTGGGACAGACCCTTGTAAAGGAAGTTCTCAGCTATGTCCTGGGTGCCAATCCAACCCTGCACCCAGCATCTCACATTTCCCATTCTGAATCTTGAGCATTGGACTAGCTCAGGAAAAGTGCCTTTCAGAGCACCCTTTTGGCACTGCTGGAAGGAAGAACCACCTTGCAGAGAGGAAAACATGCCATGGACCCAGCACACTCCACAGAGAGTGGAGACAGGAGAGAAGGAAAGGCTCTGCTGATCAGGCTGCAGCTCCTCCGGTGGAGCAGACGGGGTGGCTCACATGGCCCTTCTGGCACAGTTGCAGCCATGTGGGTATGTGAGGGAGACAATAAGCTCTTGTCTCTTGGTTAAACCCCCTGAAACAACATCCCCGGGGCCCGTATCAGTCTGTGATGTGCAGCACCAGGTTTGGTGGCTGGCTGCCGGGGCCAGCATCCCCCAGTGCCGCCACAGCGGTGGCTCTGCCGGACATGGGACCACAGCAGCTGCCACCCCTGAGCGCCTGCTCCCAGGGATCAAGACAGGAGAAACCAGTACTGGGGCAGGCCTCGGGGCTTCCAGAAATCATAACATGCAGCTTTCCTCTCCAAAAGTGCCGGGATGTGGCTGGGGATAGGGGTCTGGCTATGCTGGCAAGACTGCTCCTGGCTCTGGTCTTGTGCAGGGAAACAGGCAAAAGTGGGGCTATGGGAAGAGGAGACGGATATGGGCTGCTCTGGATGAGAACTGAGTGGAGGTGGAGTGTGCCTGGAAACCCAGAGAGATCTGTAAGACCCAAGCTGAAGATCTGCCCAAAATCCCGTGGATTGAAGCAGTGTGTCAGGAGCAGAGGGAGGGAGACTGTCCAGGGGAGGCGGTGCTGGCCGGATGAGTGGAGTGTGGAGGGCAGCGTGGGTGGATGTGCGGCCCCAGGTGCAGGTGGGGTGTACGTGGGCACGGGCACGGCTCCATCCAAAGGGAACCAGCTGACCCGGGAGGTTGTCTCACTTCCTTCCACCCCTTTCCAGGGCAGAGGGGAAGCAGGGCCAGTGCTTGTGGGCTGGAGACGCCGCTGACGTCCGGTGGTCCCTGCTGGGCTCGGCAGCACGTGGGTCTTTGCCTGGATCCAGCAGTCAGGCTGGCTCCCAGCTAGTGCTTCCGTCTTCCCTTCCTCCAGGATCAGAGCTCCTGTTATGAGGGGCCACAAACCCTCCTCTGCCAGGAGCTGCTCCCAGCTCCAGCAGGGAGCTCCTGGCTCTGCTCCTGCTCCCACAGAAACTGCTCACAGCCCCACCGCACTCCCCAGCTTTCCTTGGGTGCTTCTCTGGGTACCAGGGATACAGGGAAAAAGCTTCCAAGACATTTCCCATTATCTGAATGGGATTAACAGCTGAATTCCTGTCCCTGCCTCTGGGCCATTGTCCCTGCTGGGTCCCCCATGGGGTGCAGTGTCTGCCAACTCTCCCAAGACCTGCCTGATTCGGGGAGAGGGGGGGAAATGTCAGGCAGGACTCTGGGGAGGCAGGTTGAGGTGGGAGGAAAGAGCAGAGGAGACAAGGTTGGTCCTAGTGAATGTCACTTGCTGGTCACCCTCTAACCTGCTGAGAACAAGGTGAGGCAGGATGCTGGAGGAGCCCTCCCTGCTGCCGTGGTTAATACATGGGAGAACCCTGGAAGGACTCACAGCCCTGCGCTTGCACCCTCTGGCAGGTTAATGACCGTGAGGGTCTGAGCCTGACCCCGTGGTATATCTCTGCTCCCTCACCAAGAGGACATGGAGTGCTGTGATCCAGACCCAGGAAGCTGCCCCACAAAACCCAGTAGGGCATTTGATCCAAACCCACGGGGTCTCTGCAGCAGCTGTGCCACTGACAAACCGATGGGTGAGCCCGGAGAAACATCCTCTCCTTTGTGTTCACTGCCTCCCAACGCCACGGTGTTTGTCTTTATTGCCGGGACCACTGTGGCCGCCTTGTCCCATCCATCATCCCCGCCTACCCCTGAGCTACAGCATCCTCCGAGCGGGGCGACCCCGGCTTTCCTGGGGTCACCTCCCGGCTGTGCCGGGGGGCTGTGCTCTCCCCGTCCCCCGCCACCAGGCACCGCAGCCCACGGAGGAGACCCTGGAGCCCGGGGGGAGCTCGGTGCTAAAGCGGGCTCTGGCCCCGCAGTGCTGCTGGCTGAGGAGGGACGTGCCGGGCAGCTCCTGGTGCCGACCAGCAGAGCGCCGCGACCCCCGCACCCTGCAGCGCTCGGTGCGCGGTGCTGCCCGGCTGCGCTGCCGCGGAGCAAAGCCTGGCACAGGACCCAGTCTGCCAGTTCCTGGGATATTCCCGCAGGAGGAGCTGGCAAGGCGAGCTGTGGTTTCACTGCCCAGCCACACTGCTGCACAGCCTTGGCCAAGAGAGGGGCTGAGCTCGGGCAGCGCTGGGGCTGACCCAGCCTGACCCAGCGCACCCCGGGCTGCCCCTGCAGGGCCGGGATGGCCGCTGTGCTATTATAAACCTTCTCCTCGGCAGGGTGGGAGCCGCTGCTGTTGTTCCTGGCCCCGTGCCCTGTGCCCCATCCTTCCTGTGCTCCCGGGCCATCGCTCCTGTCATTTCCTCCTCTCGACCCTGCTTGCGTCGTGTCCCCCCGCCCCGCCGAGGGCTCTGCCTGCCACCCCCCTGCTGGGATCTGAGGGCAAGGCTGACCCCGCAGATGGACTCTCAAAGGCCTCTTTTTATTTATTTTTTTTTTCCTAGGGGTTTTTAAACCTAAACTTCTCAAGGCATTGTGTCCTTGAACCTGCCCCGTGCTGTCCATGAGTCACATCCCCTCGCCATTGTTCGCCTCGTCCTTGAGCCCTCCCGATGCTGGGAGCTTCCTCTTCTGCCTTTGCCCAAAAGGGCTTTTGGCACGTCTGGCCCCAGGACACTGTGGGGCTTTGAAGTCAGCAGTGCCCCAGCAGCCCTGCTCTGCCTCCTCTGGCTCCAAGGAAAGGCAGATCCTGCACTGTGTTTCTAAGCTGGGCTATCAGCAGGGCCATCTCCTCACACAGATATCCTGCATCCCTGGGAGGTCCAGCCTGCTCCAGCCACAAACAGGGGGCATCTCCCACCACGCTGGCTGTCCCTGCCTGGAGAGCAGCTGGACAGGGTGATGGAGCAGGCCAAAAGGATGGCCCCAGGAATGCCATGACCATGGGGAAGCTGCCCTGTCCCCTCTCAGGTGTGGAGAGGGCTGGTCCAGCCCTGCTGACTGCCACGTACAAGGCCACAGTGGGGATGTGCTGACCTGCTATCCTCAAAAGCAACTTGCTGGTATTCACACAGGAGAAGCTGAAAGCAATTGGCCACATCCATGCTGCAGGTTCATGGCAGGGTGAGGAGCTGCCAGGTTAGCAGAACTCTGCTCTGGCTGCTCAGGTCATCCCTCTGTAGAGACTTTTACCCGAGGGACTCCCTTTTCACACTTCTCTGTTGGGCTGTGTGCTGTGCTACCTGTCAGTCTGACCTTGCTGCATCTTCAGGTCACCAAAGCAGTCCCTACTCTGCATCAGGCTTGAGAAGAGCAAACGGTGCCTCCCCTGAAGAACTCATCATCTAAACAGACCAGACAGATGCAGGGGGGAAGGGAAAAGTGCAGCAGGGAGACAATCTGCATGGGGAATCAGTCTCTACTGGCAGGAGAAGGGGGGTAAAGGCAGAAGGGCTGAGCTGGGGTAGGACTGTGCTGGTGGGAGGCAGGGAAAGGGGCTGTTGGCACCATCCTGGGGCTCAGCATCCCCACTGCACTGTGACCTGAAAGCAAGGGATATTCCCCAAGGCTGTCCAGTTCAGCCCCAACCCAGGACACACTGTGACATGCCCAGAGTGAGTCTGAGCAGAAGGAGACATACCCTCTCGTCCTGGTGTTGCACTGGACCAAGGCAGGACATTCCCTGCTCAGCCCCCTTCTCTGAGGCCAGTGGCACTGGTGCAGCATCCTCAGGTACTACTTGGATCTGCAGCCCTGAAACATCCTGAGGGCCCAGTGTGTGGAGATGTTACAGCCACAACCACAGGGTTGCTGCCTGCATCCCCAAGCCCTGGCCACCCCTTCACTCCCTCCTTGCAGGTCTCCCAGCCCTCCCAGGCGAGGTGCAGACCCCAAGGAGCCCTTACCTTTGTAGGCGAGGCGAAGACGGGGAGCGTGCTGCTTCCATGCCCTGCTGCTGCCTGGCTGCTGCAGGAGGAGGCAGAGGAGGAGTGTGGCCAGGGGCAGCCGCTGGCCAGGGGCAGCCCACATGCTTGCACGGGGATGTGGGCAGGGACCACTCGCCCTCACAGCACCATGGTCCAGCGCCGAGACTCCACCTCAGCCACCAGCTGCAAGGAGAGAAAGGGGAAGGTTGCAGCTGGTGCTCACCAGGCCAGTCTGGGCACTGGGAAGGCAGCTGTGGCTGGGATACCCACTCACCAGCTGCCCCTCAGGAGTTCCAGAGACCACCACGTCCACAGAAGACCAGCTATTCCACAGTGCCTAGGGGAGGTGTGCAGTGTGATGCCAGTGTGCCTATAGCAAGTGATACTTGGGAGCACTGGGATTTGAGCATGCTGGAGGTGCCTGACATGAGGGAAGAGGTGAGGAGTGCTTGGGCACCAGTGTATCCTCCAACAGGCTCTCAGAGCTTGGGTAATATCTGCTCAGGCTCCAGTGCTTGGCAGAACCTGATGAAGGATCCCCCAGCTCCTGCTGGGAATGGGGCTGGCCTGCCGACCCTCACCAATTAGTCCAGGCTATTTAGATGCTTTTTTCCCACTTCATAAATGTCCTGGTCCCTACATGGCAGCTCTGACTAACATCCCCTCTTTCTGCATATTAGGTTCTTCCAGTCCCACAGAGGAAAGATTTAAAATGAGCTTTTGAGTTCATTCCTGGCCAGAGGCTCTTGGCACCAGGAGCAGGGGATTCCTGCAAACCTGTGGGAGGGATGGTGAAGGCAAGTCTTTCCAACTGCCTTGGTCTCTGCCTTGCACAAGGAGCACTCATCTCTGCTTGGGTAGGATGTTTGTGGATGGTGGAATGGGGGTTTCTCACCCTCTCAGCAGCAGCTCATGGCTGGGTGGGAGTGCAGCCCCCTGGGAGGAGATGCAGCTCCTCTCCTGCCCCTTCCCTGCCCTCACTGCTGCCTAGATCTCACTCTTATCAGCACAACCTGCCACTGCTCTAGAGCCTTCCCCTGTGCCAGGAGACCTCACACCACCCCAGGACATGGATGTGACCTCGGGGTGGTGGCTGTGCCGTTCTCTGCCTCTCTTTAGTTTGTGGCTGTTCTCTCAACCCAGCCACCCCTTTCTGGGCACTTTTCAACTTTCACTGCCATAGGAAAGTCAAAGAATATCTCAAAAAATGGTGGGTTTAGCCAGGTTTAAACTGCTCCTGGATTGTGGAGAAGGGGGATGTTCCCTGGAAGGAACCCATCAGCCACACTGGGGACCTGCTGACGACTGTGCTGCCCTTGCTCACCCACAAACCCCTTCCCAGCAGCAGTGATGGGAAGTGTGCTGGGATGCTCCAGACATGTCAGCTCTTCCCATGCTCAGCCCCTGCGCTGGGGTGTCCCAGAGCCATCCTGTGGACTCGCAGCCATGCCCTGAGCGAGCACTGTTGTTCTGAGGGTTATCACAGGGATGGGTCTGGGATTTGACAGATATATCTTTTTCCTTTGCCAAAATGTGTTGTGTTGCTGGAGGCCCGAGGAAAATGCTGACCTCTAATTGCAGCTTTCTATAAATGGAGCTGGGTCTGTGCTAGGCTCACCTTTGGGCTAAGCCAGCCTCAGAGGAACTTTTCATGACCCAGGGGATGCCAGGGCAGTCCAGGATTCTGCAGATGGCAGGCAGGGCACTGCTCCTGCCTTGAGCCATGGTCACACATGAGGAGCTTTAGGGATGCTTTGCATGCCTGGGGCAGGGGCTGGGCCTGTGGGGCAGGAGTGTGCACTCCCATCTAGAGCTCAGTTATACCAGTGCTCCACCTCCCACCCTGGGAATGCCAAAGGCAGGTCTGATGGTAGCGGGTACTGCAGCCATGCACAGGAAAAACCCAGAGCCCTGGCAGGGCTGGGCACAGGGACAGGAAAGTGAAGGTTTTGCTGGAGAGATTTGCAGCAGACAAAGGAAGAAAAACTACTGGGAGGATAACTTCCAGTAAGAAACACTTCCCGTGTGTGCCATTCTTTCGTGAGCACTGTGGGGCTCCCTCCCATGGTGCCCAGGCAGCAGTGAGGGACTCGGCACCTCCACCTCCTGACACCCAGCTGAAATCCCAGGACAGTCCCCAAGCTGGCTGTGCCCCTGGCACAGGGACATCCCTCACTGTGCCAGTCACAGGGGACACGGGGGAAGCAGATCTGCTAGAGGTGAAGAGCTCAGCAGAGTTTACATGGAGAGGGGGAGCGCGGGTGCTTGGTGGATGGAAACAAGCTGCAGAAGATGAATCCGGGGTTAAATTAAACATTCCCGACAGCTTTAAATAATCAACTGTCCGGAGCTGCAACTGTTTCCATTGCAGTTTGGAGAGGGAAGTGCTGATGAGGGCAGGCTGCCGGGTGAGGGGGTGCCGGGGGTTAACATTTCATAGTGCAGGCACTGCAGGAGCTGGGAGGGAGGACCTGGGGGATGGCAGTCACCAGGAGTGCCAGGTGTAGGTGGCATGGGTGGTGACAGCATGGTGCTGGCTGACTCTGCCAGCAGTCCACCAGGTATTCTGGTCTCAGCAGTTGCCCTGTGAACTCCCTTCCCTCCCACCAGTGACCTGCAGGAGTCACAGAATAGTTTGGGTTGGAAGGGACTTCAAATATTATCTAGTTCCAAACCCCCTGCCATGGGCAGAGATTCCACCCACTAGACCAAGTTGCTCAGAGCTCCATCCAACCTGGATGTGAACACTTCCAGGGATGGGCCATCCATCTCTCCTTGGGGTAACCTGTGCCAGTGCCTCACCACCCTCACAGGGAGGAAATTTTTCCTAATATCTAATATAAATATCTCCTCTTTTAGTTTAAAACCATTCCCCCTTGTCCTATCAGTGTCTGCCTGTGTACAAAGTCAATCTCCCTTATTTTTATAAGCCCCCTTTGAGCACTGGGAGGCTCCACAGAAGTCCAAGAGGTCTAAGGCTCTTGGTTGTCACAAAGTCCCCTGGAAAGTCTTGTCATGGAGTGAGAAGCCCAGAGAAAAAACAAATCCCTCCAGTTTGAGACATACAGTATGAAAGGGAATGATTTATCTGTGAAAGCACCAGTTTCCTCCTGACAACGCCTATCTGCTGCAATGCCATGAATAGTGTAAACCAGCCCAAATTTCAGAGGGGGAAGGGCCCTGGCAGCAGGTTTATCGGGCTGTGGATTATCTCTGAGAGGGAAGAGCTCAGCTTTTCAGTGATCCCGCAGCACAAACAGCAGTCACCGTGTTGCCGTGTGCTCCACCAGTATCACAGTCCTGATTGTATCCCAGATAATCCCCACACACCAGTTTGACAGCCTGGTGCCTTCTCCAGTTACATGGCAGGGCTGGCTGGGCCAGGAGTATGAGACAAAATGCTGGTCCCCAACAGCTGGGGGACCTCAAGGGAGAGGAGTGATGGGAGGAGAGGAGCTGCAGCCCTTATCAATATCCATCCATAGGGACCCTCCCCATGGGGGGACAGAAATGCTGGGGTAGAACTTGCCATGAGAGGGGAGAGCCCCAGGGAGCTGAGACTCCCTCCATGGGACTGGCATTGTCTGAGGCTCCTGAGCACCCAAGCCCTGGCTCCTAGAGCTCAGCCCAAGCTCCTGAGACTGTCCTGCCTCCTCCAGCAGAAGCTCTGGTGTGGGTGGTCCCTCCTCTGCCACTTTTGGGAGCTGGGAGAAAGGAGTCTCAATCCGGCAAAGAAATTAAAGGGTCAAAGCCAGGCAAGGAGGTCCAGCAGACAGACTGGGCACCCATCCCTGCACACACATCCATGGGGCAGTTGGGTGCCTGCCACGTGGTCTGTGCCATGGGAATATGTAGCCATATGTGTGGGGAGCACGCACAGCCGGAGCTGCTGGCTCTGTGCCTTGGCGTGCACCCCTGCCTGCAGCTGTCCCTCTTCCTAAATCACTGCCTGTCCCCCTCCCTGCCTAGGCAGGAACAGAACCCTCCCTGCTCAGCCCAGGGCCGTGGTTGTCCCTCTCCATCCCACATGAGATGATGGATGCCCTGACAGCTGCGGGGAGAGGCAGCTGTCGTTCCTCTCCAATGGGAGGACAAAGGCATTGGTATGAGCCTTTGGCCCCCTCCCTGTGTTCCCCCAGAGCTGCCAGACTAGAGCAGGACCAACCCTGGGGGAACCTGTGGTGCTGAGTGGTTTGTGGGAGGGGAATGTGATGGTTCTGCAGCAAAACACCAGAGCTGGGACCAGAAAAGCAAATGCCAGAATCAGGTGGCATCACAGCACCATGGAGTGCCCTGCAAAATGGTGGGGGCTCACTGAACCCCTCAGTAACAAGGTCACACCTGCCCATGCAGAGCCCCAGAGATTGAGGGGAGCAGATTTGGAGGAGCTGGATGAAGGGATTGTTGAAAAAAAGCAGAAGGCTGAGGCTGCTCCAGCTCTGCCTCTGTTTCCGTGCCATCACACTTCCAGGCTAGCCAGCAGACCCCCTTTCAGCAAGGACATCTCCCAGCAGCCTCCTATGTTCCTGCCTCCTGAGATTAAAGTCCCCAATTGCAATTAGTCCCAGACCACCCCTCCTTGCCAGACAACACTGCTGGAGTGTGCCAAGCACCACGGGTGGGGACAAAAGAGCCCAGCTGCCACAGACTCTCAGCATGTCACTCCCTCACTCATGAGCACTGGGTGACAATGGCAATGGGGCAGGGATAGCCCAGTGGTCTGGGTGGTATCTGGGGGACTTTGCTCCCTGTGGTGACACCTCAGAGTGTCTCCAGGGTGTTTGTCTCCCTGAAGTTACAGTAGCTTAAGGCACGGTTGGGATGGGAGCACATCCTTTGAAAGCAAATGGGGAATTGCCAAGCCCAAGGCTGGCCAGGATATTAATAACTGTTTATGATGGGATAAGGAGCTGGCTTCCCTTAACATCCTGCTAATCCCTTTCTTGGGAGACCGCTGGCTCAGCCCCTACCATTCTCTTACTACTGAGAGAGGTGGAACCTACTCTAGCTCAGCTCTTGGGCATCTGTAAAGGTGGCCTAGCAGCTTGCCACCCTCTGATGTTGTGTTCAAGTACCCAAATAAGGCAGAGAAGAGGCTGTGTGCTGCCTGCTGTGCTGCCAGGCCAGCTCCCCAAAGCCTTGGGGGTCCCCAAAGGCAGCGCCACATTCCTCAGAGTCATTAATACCCCAGTGCTGAAACCCACCCTTGTCACCTGTCTGCCACATGGCCTGACACTCAGCACAGCCCTAGGGAGGCTCAGGGAGCTCTATCCCACTTGGTAGCCATTCTCTGGGCTTCCAGCTTTCCAGGCTGGGTCTGGCTGAATCACACATGTGCTGCCAGGGGCTCCAAGTCCAGGGGTAGATGTGGTCTCTAGCCAGGGACAGGTTTGCCCATGCTCCTTGCCCCAGACTGGCTGTAAAACTGCTGGGATGAAGGGCTGGGTGACACTCAGGGTTTCCATACAGAGCTTGCCAGCCCTGGGTCACCAGCTGCAACCTGGGCTCAGCCACCACTGTGTCATAGGCTGCAAGTCCTTTGGTGGCCCCTGGAAAAGAAGTGGTGGCCTTGGTCAGGGTCCTGGTGGGACCCCTATGAAGAACCTCAGCAGAGAGCCAAGGGCTGGGGACAGCTCCATCCCCAGAGGTGTCTCAGGGGACACCTAGCCTTGGGAAATCATCCCTGCTCCTTGGACAGGCTGCAGCCTTTCCCAGCACTCCCCAGCCAGAGCTGATTTTTTCCTGAAGCTGCCAAGGCATTCTGCAGGAAACCCACACGGTCTGCAACACTAATTTTCTTCATGCACAGTGGGATTATTGATTCCCACCTACAAACCTACTGGACAGGGGTGCTCAGCACCTCTCCAAGAGCTGTTACCTTTGCCACATCTCCCCACCTACTATCCCAGGGCCATTCCAGGGTGGAGCTGGCTGTGAAGCACCTGCTCTGCTGCTCAGTGACCCGGCTCATGATCCACTCACCATCACCAGCCAGTGACACGGCTGCTGGTCGCACTCCCAGGGCCACTGGCGGTCCCAGCTGGGGCCTCCTGCCTCCCCTGACACTTGAAAGCTCTGCAGTGTTTTCTTTTCATCAGCGGGAGCCCTGCTCCCTGCCCTCCCGGCCGCTGTGCTAATTGGAACAGGCTGGGCAGGCGTGGGGGGCTCCGACGGAGAAAGTATTTTAATGAGGATGGAGGGTGCCTGCCCTGTTATCTGCTTCTTCTCAGAGCCTCTTGGCTGGGCTCCTGGGGAATTAGCGCCTGGATTGCCGGGTAAGCTCCCTGGCTCGCTGGAGCCCTGCAGAGCACCGCGCTCCGGCCGCCTCCCCGACGGGCTGCCCTGCGCTCAGCACCGCTCCGGGACCCGGGGCCACACTCAGCTCCCCAGGGGCTCAGCACCACCGCCGTGGCCAAGGCAGCTGCCTCGAGCAGGGCTGCAGCTTCTATGCCGGGTATTTCCCGGGATCAGCGACCAGCAGGGACACTGGGATGGACGCCGGGCCGTTCACCCCAGCCGGCTGCTCGGCCACGCTTCCCAGGGGATGCCAGGTCAGCTCCAGGCGGAGCTGAAGGTGCCTGCACGTCTGGCAGGGGCTCTGGGTGGCTGCCACAGCATTGCCGTGGGTGAACCAGAGCAGCGGCGGCAGCTCCAAGGCAGAGAGCTCCCGGCTTTCAGTCATTTCCCTGCCCAGAGAACACCGGGAGAACCCAGTCCAGCTGATGGACACAGGCAGGAGTTCCCCCTCCCAGCACAGCTCCTGTGCCAGTGTCTCCAGCAGGTCAAAAGAAGCCACCACCAGGTACCATGCCCGAAGTGCTGCTCCCAGGGCACATCCCTCCTGCCCAGCCTCTGTCTCATTCATTCTGCCATGGAAGGCCACTGTGGCTGTTGTTATTCCAGTGTGGAGCTGAGGCACAGCTGGACTAAGTGACCTGCCCGTGGCCAAATGGGAAGCATAGCAGGACACGGATTGACCTCCAGTGTCCCATCTTCCCCCACCAGCAGCTCATTCTCCCTCAGCACAGAGCAGCTCAGCACTAAGCCTGACTCCCTGCACGTGGCTCCAGCGCATGGTGGCAGAGCTGTCACTGTGTCACCACCCGTCTGCGTGGGAGCACACACCGTGGGAAGGTCAGCTCTCCCCTCAGAGGACAAGGGACAGAATGAAACTAAAAACCCGTGTTTTCCTTTTCACACCACAAGGCATGCAGGCCAAGTGAGCTGACATCAGTGGTCTCCTCCTGGAAAACGGGGAAACAAACCTGGACCCGACGGTGGGAGAAGCCGGGGAGTTCCTGCACACAATAAATGGCAGCTCGCCAGAGCGCGAGACCAGAACAATAACCTCACACAGCTGAGTGCTTGTGAAGGGCACCACTCCAGAGGAACCAGGTCCTGGGCAGGCTCCCAGATCAAGTGGGACTGATGCTGGCAGCAACTGTGTTCTGTGCCGTGCCATCCCACTGGTGGAGAAGGGTTGTGCCATCCTGGAGCGCATGCATGGCATGCCTGCAGGTGCAAGGAGCCAGGGGTAGATCCAGGGGTACATGGGATCACTGAGCACAGAGGTATCAGAGCCCAAATATCCTACACTGGCCACACGGGGAAATAATCAAGGCTTATCTCTGCCGGGAGTACGGAGTGCTCCCTCCTGGGTACCATGGAATCACTGTCTTTCATGGCATCTAGCTGCGAGGAGATGCTGGGGGTTTATGGCTGTGATTTGGGATAATTTAGTCTTTAGGGAGGGAGAATGACTTGGTTCCCTGTGCCGTGAGCCCAGCTCTGTGACCTTACACTGGTCATTTTGCCAGGCTCGCTTCAGTTTCCCCAGGCATAAAGAGTTGGAGAAGATACAGTTGGCTTCCCTGAGCAGGGCAGGAGCAGGGAGGCATTCAGTGGCTCACAGGGACCAGAGAAGACCAAAGCTGGAGATCCAGTCCAGGGCTGGTAACGCTGTTTTCACCCTCTCTTCCTGCTCCTGCTCCCCACTTGCTCCCTGCTCCAAGCAGGGGGGATCAGGGTCCCCTGATTCGACCTCCCCCCACAGACAGCTCCTCAAATAGGGCAGCTGAAGCTGGATGTATCCCCCCATTCCCCATACAAAAGCCACTCCCAGCTGCCCCCTGAGCCAGGAGGTGACTCAGCTGACTGATCCCTCTGTCCCTGCTTCCAACAGCAGGTTTGTAACCATGTGAGTGAGAGCCTATAAGGCTATAAGGATCTAATTACCCTGTGCTCTCTAAACCACCTCTTGCTGTAATCCCAGCTGGAGTGGGGATAGACCAAACTTGGAGCAAGAGGCAGCTCCAAGAGTCTGGGAGCCAAGGTTTACAATAAATCTTCCTCCTTGCTGTAAACAGCCCCTGAGAGGGTGTCACAGGAGCACAGCAGAGTAAGGCAATCAGAGCCCCTCACCGTCCGGAACATCTGCCAGCCCCACCGGCTCGGGGGCTTGGTTTGGCAAAGAGAACCATTAGCAAGCAAGACCTGCCGAGGACCCCAGACTTGGCTCCAGCTCCTTATCCTTGAGCTGGGTGCTGCTGGATGCTGCTGCTGGCAACCCCACAGCCTGGGCATCACCTCTTGCCCAGCCAGATGAGATGGCTCAGACGGTGGCAGCTGCTCTGCAGCCTCTGCACACAAGCACGCTGGTATTTGGGAGAGCATCTTACATCCTTGGGGGTTTCCTGTTTAATTCTCAACCTAAGGAACTGCAGCAAATGATCCCTGTCTTGCACGCTTGTGGAATTCAGTGAGATTAGATTAGGGATGAATTCTTCCCATATTTCTTATAGGGCTGATATCTCTGCCCTGGCTTTCAGATTGACTTCCCCATCCCCGGCTCATTAATCACCGGGGTGTTTGTGTCTCTGTCATTTTCAATACCGTTAGCTCAGCAGGAGAACTCTTTCCGTTCCAGCAGCCCATCGTGTCAAGCCAGTGACCCGTCAGGGCTGCCAGACCCCCTCCCTTTGAAGGCTGAGCGAGGAGAGGCCGGCAGAAAGCTGGGACACGCTCCACTTGGCAAAGAGAAAGCTCCCGCATGGGGCGCGTGGCCGGCATGTGTGCGGGGTGGCTGCGGTTCTGTGACCGGGTCTCCAAGAGCACTTTCCCCTTTGCCCTCAGGCACACGGATGTCGGAGTAAGAAATTATGCTAAATGGAAGAGAGACCACGAAGCGACTTGATGAGACTGAGAAATCAAGGAGAGCTACAAGCAAGAGCTGTTTCATGTAAGAGAAAATTTATCACTGTATATTGGTGGAGTCTCCCAGCTTTTCCCTGGGGACAGGCTGATCCTCTGGATACCAGCGGTCCTCAGTCGAGTCCCTGTCTGGGCACCATATGACGAGACCCTTCGAGGGTAAGGAGGAGAGGCACACTCCAGACAGGGGCATGATGGATTGGCCCATTTACTAAAATGGCTTATATAAGGGCAGCATGGAACTTTCCAGAAAGGGGGTTGAACTTGGGAGGAACGTGCAAATCCTCCTCCATGAAGGGAAAGATTGGGGAGGATCACAGCCATAAAGGGTGAACAAGGGTGGAGATACCCATGTAAGGAAAGGCTCCACTGGGGCAAATCTGACCAAAGAGGGAGCGGGGACAACGTGAGGGCGAAAACCAAACTCCATTTCGTATGGTGTGCAATAATGGTATTTAACTCCAAAACCGTGAATTCATAAACTAGGAAACCTGTAACAAGCCAATATAGGGCCATAAACTTTCTCTTATATGAAACAGCTCTTGCTTGTAGCTCTCCTTCTTGATTCCCTAATCTTGTCAAGTCGCTTTGTGGTCTCTCTTCCATTTAGTGTAATTTCATACTCCTACACACGGATGCAGCAAAAAATGCTGGTTTCCAGTTTAGCAGAAATTTCCTGCCAGTGCTCAATAGCTGGATTAATGCAGCTCCTTAAGGGCAATAAACTGCTTAACTAAGGGCAGCCACGGCAGCAGCCAGTGCTTGGGGCACATAGGACCCTTCCTACACCCTGTCTGGGAATTGTTTCCTGATGACTTCCAGTGGGCAGCACATCCCTCGGCCCAGCTGCCTTGTAGGGCTGCCACATGCTCAGGAGCAGTGATTCATGCCAGAGGTGGCCTTATTTCAAGGATAGGAAGAAATAACCCTCTTTGTCTTAATTTAAGTTCATAAAGAGCTTTGTTATTTGTTTTTAGACACAAGAAAACACTCAGCCTTCTCCCTCCCCCTGCCCCCTGAGTGTTAGCTCCATCACATCGAAACGCCCACCCATCACTTCCAGGACACTGAGACGTGCAAGGCTCCTGACTCCCAGCCATCCATACTCAGGCTCTGCAATGCTTCCAAGCAGAGGGATCATTAGTTAAAAGGACTTCTTTGGAGAGCACCCGGCATTTCTCGAGCTCTGTTTCTTTTCTGCCTGCTATATCGTATGACCCCAGTTTCCGAGAGCTGAGGCATTGCAGAGGGAGGTTGAAGAATCACCATTTCCCTGTCCCAACAGATTTCATAAAGGCCAAGAAGGGGACAATTTCCCCAAGGATCAGGGATGCTGTTTTTTCTCCTTAGATCATGGCTGTCACAATTGTTTGAAGGCAAACGATTGACTTTTATCTTGGGGGGTGAGGGGTGTGAGAAATCTGATGAAGTTACCTCTGAGCAGTGGCAAAGCTCCCAGCATGGGTTAGTGACAATCTGCCCAGTGTGGGATTTTGGTCTGTTAAACCTTAGAAGCAAAGCAGAGCATCAAAGTAGAGGAACATCACAAAAACCAGGATTTGGAAACAGAGCTTTACTGTAGTAAAAAAGCACAAAACCTCCTGGAACCCAAGTTATGACATTAATAGATATGACATAACTGTAAAAGACTGTTGCAGGGGGTTGGAACAGGATGATCTTTAGGGTCTCTTCCAACCCAGAGTATTCCATGATTCCGTGAAGATCAGTACCCCAAACTTTTCATGGCATGCTATGGGAAATGGAGCAGCAGAGCAAGCTCAGCTCTCCCTGCAGGAGCTGGGAAAAGCCCAGTCACTGGTGAGTTCCTCTGCACAGAGCTATAACACATAAGGGAGCTGACAGCGAAAGCAGACGAGCTCATGACTGGTCAACCCCGGGAATGCTCCCCACTGAGAGTGCTGCCCCAGCCAGCTCTCCCACGGAGGGAGCCAAGGCAGCCCGAACCAGCCCGGGCTGCCTAAGTTTGTGAACAATTAAACCCATCGCTCATTACTCACCCGTCAAGGAGCCAGCAGCAATGCCCACCCTGCCGCCAGTCCCGCAGCTCCCGCGCCTTCTCCCAGTGAACCCAGAGCACCTGGAGGCGGCAGGAGGAGCCGGGGAGGGGAGGACAGCCGGGGGCAGCCCCTCATTCATAGCCAGCCCCGGCTGCGGGAACCCTCCGTCTGGTCCGCCCCATCCATCCGCACACCACAATTGCCATCTAGCGGTGTGGGATTGGTGGGGCCGGAGCTGCCGGGATTCCATGGAGTCATCAGGAAATATTCGGCTTTTACCCGGGATGTTTCGTCCCTACAGCTTGAGGCATGCTATGGGATGGAAGGGAATAGGAAAGCATCAAGGAAGGGGATAGGAAAGCATCAGATGCAGTGCTCAGGTTTTCTTTATCCTGTGAATTGGGAAACCAAAGCGCAGCAGGGTGGGTGGATGGGAGCAGAGGCTCACGGACACCATCCCACTGCAGCCAGGTAGTGGGGTTAGAAAGGAAAGCTCTGGTCCACAAGCAACTTCAGAGTGAAACGTGATGGAAACAGAAATCTGGGAGGATCTGGGCTCCAATGCACAGGCACAGTGCAGTGGGAGCAGACCCAGACATTAAAGGACCCGATGTATGAACCACACAATTTCACCCTGAATCTTGTGTCCATTTCTGAGCCTCTCACTACAAGAAAGATATTGAGGGGCTGGAGCGTGTCCAGCAAAGGGCAATGGAGGTGTGGAAGGATCTGGAGCACAGGTTTGATGAGGAGCAGCTGAAGGAGCTGCTGGAGCTCAGCCTGGAGAAAAGAAGGCTCAGGGGGCACCTTTTCATTCCCCACAACTCTCTGACAGAAGGTTGTAGCCAGGTGGCGATCCGTGTCTTCTCCCAGGTAACAAAGGACAGGACAAGAGGAAATGGCTTCAAGTTGCACCAGGGAAGGCTTGGATTGGATATTAGGAAAAACTTCTTCACTGAAAGGGTGGTCAAGCATTGGAACAGGCTGCCTGGGGGAGTGGTGGAGTCACCATCCACGCAGGGATTTAAAAGCCATGTAGGTGTGCCACTTCGGTACATGGTTTAATGGTGGGCTTGGCAATGTTAACAGTTAGACTCGATAATCTTAGAGGTATTTTCCAATCTAAATGATTCCATGATTTACAAGGTGTTTTTTAGCTCCAGACAGACTCTGGGCTGATCCTGCAGCCTGAACGCCCATCGGTGGCTGGGGAGCATGAGGTGCATTCCTGGAGCACATTGGGTTTGGTTTCATCTGGAAGGAATCTGGTTGATACTGTCCCAAGCCCAGCCTCTCCGGAGCTGCTCCAGGATGCAATCCAAAAGTGGGGAAAGTCATGAGATCAGTTTCAGAAGTGCACCCCAGAGCCAAGTTGAGGCACTGGAGCAGGCACACCCCAACAGGACTTTGGGCAAAAGGGACTTTGCTGTTCCCCTCATATGTCTCAGCAACAGAAGGACCCGAGGGAGTTATCTCAGGCCCTGTTGAGGCCCCTGGAGCACTAACAAGCCTCTGGGGCACCAACAAGCCTCAGGTGAACCTCCACCCACCCACCCACCCAGCTGCTGGGCTGCCGGCTCCATTTAAGCCCAGGGCTTGTGAACATTCTCCCGAGCTGTGCTCCGGGTCCAGACTTCTCTCCTGGCTGGGCTTTGGGCTGAAGTGGGCAGCCCCTTCTCCTGGATGGATTTTGGATAGGTGTTACAGGTACTGTTGTCACCAAGCTGTTGGTGGGACTGCACTGCCTGCACTGGGGTGACCCTGCTCCTGCTGCCCCTCTGTGATGGGAATGCAAACCGCTCTAAAGTAGGAACTGCAGCTCCTCAGGCTGATCCTCTCCTTCTCTCCAGATCAAGCCTGGGCGTGGCCCAGTGTGAAGCCCAGACAGGTGTCCTGCAGCACCGGAGCTGCTCACTGGGTGTCTGCAGCAGTGGTGTCTGTGAGGTGGTGGCTGGAGGCAGCTCCAGGGGTGATCTCCAAGCTGTTATCCAGCCCTCTGCCATTTCTGGACCAGCCCATCCTTCCATTGTGTGGGACGGGGGACTCTGTCCCTGGGGGTTAGTGCTCGCATTCCCAGCTTCCTTGCAGCGTTCCCAAATGCTCCATAGGGAAGCAAGGTGCACTTTAACAGCTGGACATGCCTGGCCTCCTCCAGGCTGCAAAAGGGCACGTGCATGGACAGACACACCCCCAGCAGCAGCTCGGCTGAACCACATCCCCTTCAAAATGTGCTGGTGAAAGGGAACCCCATGAGGTTTGGACAAGGGCTTGTGTCTGTGCTTATCTCAGCTATTCCGGGCACTGTGTGACTTACTATAGTGTCATTCATCTTCCTTTGAATCTTTGTGCTACTGAAAGGAAGTCCATGAAAGTGCAGCTTCACAAAGTTATACTTGGTGACATTTGAAAGTGTAATGTCCCCAGTGCAGGGGAAAAAAAGAACAGAATGGTCTTTGTATGTATATGGATAAATAAGGAAATACAGGACCTACATTATAAGAGGGCACGGTTTGAGCAGAACGTATTCTGAATACTGAACTCCTGTTTCTTAAAGCACTAAATGAGTAAAACTATTCATAATACTCATCTGGTATCTTTCCCTATCTATCTAGAGGCAGGTACATGTCTATTTTTCTTTCATTTCAAATAGAGGGCTTACAGATTTGTTAGAAAAAAAAATAAAAAATGGCTAATTGCAATGTATTCACTCCTAAAGCTTTTACCAGTAGAGCTGTATCCTCCTCATGTTCTACCTGCTGGTGTCCTGGCAGAGCTTTGCCTGTGTGACAAGTCCAGCCATACCTGTACAGATGTGCAATGCCCTGATGTCCAGCACAGCTGCACTTGTGATATTGGGAAACAAATCCCTGGGGGATGGGGTTTCTTTTCAGTTTACTTGCAGCTGAGTGGTAGAAACCCAATTTGTGGAGCATCAGGTTTTGTCTCTGAGAAAAACAGGGGGTGTAATGCCCCTGCTGGTGGGGTGGGTGTGCCTGGGCTGTGGGGAGGTGAGGTGGTTCTGTGCCAAACTGGGTAAGGTATTTCAGAGACGGTCCCAAATGGAGATGACAGGTCATGGAGATGTGGCCAGTTCTGACCTCAGACTTTGCACCACTGAGAAGCAACTCTCAGCCTCATCCTCATTGGTTATGGATTAGTTATTGGTGTTGGTTATGGATTGCCCCAGTCCTCCTCCTGTGTGTAACATCTCCGTGCAATCAACTGCTACAACACAGGATTTACCCCGTGAGCTGTTCCAGTTCTCTTACCAGGACTTCACAAAAATAAAAATAAATTGTAACTTGGGCCATACCCATCACCACAGGATGGCACACAAGGCAACGTGCTGAACTCAGACACAGCACTAGCACAGTGGTGAATGATCTCTGAAATAAAAGCAAGGTAGTCATAAGATATAAAGGCAGTTGCAATTCAGTGGCTTTGGGTGACCATCCTTTAAAATGTATTAAAGACACCAAACCCACTGCACCAAGGGGATATAGTCGGGGTTTCTGCATGGCCTCCCACGCTGCTGTTTTCCCAAGAGAATATGATGTTTTCTGGGTTGGTGGTTCTTTAATGCGTTCAGCTTCTCACTCTATTCATTTGTTCATTAATAACCTAATTCCAGTCACCTTATCCCAGCTCCACACTCGTTAATCCTGGATATGCCCTGGCTCATGCACAGTGTGGGTGGATGCTGTACCTATGTAGGCATGTACATCTGGTATAGACACACGTCTTCAAGGGAATACACAGGAGCTCATGCTGGGATACATTGGGGAAGGGGAATTGGGAGGAGCGAAGTCAGTATCGATTCAGGGAATACCTTGATTTTCCATGGGCTGGCACCAGGATATCCCCTACAGTCAGGGTGAGTGGTGTTCCCAAGCCACACACAGCACATCCCCAGAAATCCCACACTTCTGGGAGTAACTTTGTGCTGTCATGACATCTTAAGACACAAGCAATATTCCTGATTTCCCATAATAATTTATCATGATCCTCAACACAATAGAAGCACACACATCAAGTATTTCTATGATGAATATAAATAACAGGAGGTAAATCTACCTCAGCGGACAGAAAAAGGATTTCTCTTGATTGGAGACAGTTACATCCTGCAATTAGACATTTTTAATTATATTTTTTCCCCTCTCTTTTCACAGCAGTCTGTTCCTGCTCCTCTTCTGTTCCTGACTTGAGCCCTGGCAATGGGCCTGAAGGAAAGTGCTGTGCTGCCTCTCCTTTCACACATGCACATCACAGACTAGAAGTAAGTGAGTGTACAGCTAAGCCAAGGAACATACATTATTTAGCGAGGCCCATCTGTCTAAGGGAGGCTGCTCTTACATTTATTGGTTTATTATCTTCTAATTAATTACGTATCATCAATCATTAACAGGCTTTCACCAAGATGCATGTACCCACTTAGCAAATTAATAAAATCAGAACAGGTTGCTGCATTTGATGGTTGTAAAGGCTCCTTCTGGCTGTCTTGGGAATGATGCTCTGTGGGTGCTCATTTTTGGCACACACAAGTGCCCGGCCCACCCAGGTGCAGGACAGCCTGTGCAGCAACTACTCTGTTCCCAGACTCCCCTCTCCCCTCATGTGCTACTGAAAATGATGTCCTATCACAGTCATACTGTGCATGTATGATTTCCAGACTTGTGAACACCACTTGTTATGCCAGACCTGCTGCCACCACCACTGCTCCATTTGGGAGCCCATCACCTTCCCCATCCTCCCTTTGTATGCCTGGGGCTCCCAGGAAGACTGAAGGCCCTCACACACGTTCTCAACAGCACAATGTCGTGCCCAGCTCCCCTATCCCTGGGTTCCGTGCCAAGAGACGCAGTGCTGTGAGTCCTCCACACTGCTTGGGCACTGCCTGTGCCAGAGACAAGGAAATGCAGTGTAGACAGGTCTTTTGCTGCCTTTGGAAGTTGTCAGCTCTTCCAGGTGGCTCTTCACCTCCAAATCTTGCTGTCTTCAGCTTCCATGTCTCCTGCTTTCCCTCCTTTGGGGTATCTGGAAGCAGTGTCAGGCCCTGCTCTCTGCTAGGTGAGAAGAGGAAAGTACCAGCAGCCCCAGCACCACTCCTCTGCTCACTGGGTTTGGGCTCTGCTCCCATTGGCATCATCCTTATCCCTACAGGCCACACTTGCTTAGCCTTGTCACCCATGGTCCCTGCTGTGCTCACACACAAACACTTGCACTGTGCTTTGGCCCCCCTGCTACACAATCCTGCCCAGGAGCTGCCTCCACACCTCCCCAGGATACACCAGCAGCACTTGCTTGGCTTTTGCCATGTTGAACACAACCCCTGCCACCAAGGACCAGCACAGATATGTCCTCACAAGGGCCCCCAATACCCCTGCCACCAGATCCCAGCATTAGTGAGATCACCTTCAACCTTTAAGCTCTTGCTATTAACTGAACCTCAATAACCTCACTAGCAGCCAGGATGAATCCCACACAGGTCACTCCTGCTCCTGAATTCCTCCCAGACCTTGGGGCCATCCCTTGCTCTAAGCTCCCACCTTCACCCAGCAGAACACAGCACCAGGAGCACCTGTCCCTGAGATGGCAGGGAACACACTGCAGGACAGTGGCACTGCTGACAGGGCCTCCAAGCTACCAAACCTGTCCCAGCCCCAGTGGCATGGCTTCAACTCCCAGGGACCTCATCAGCCGAGAGCAAAACACAATGTGAATCTTCCAAAGCATCGCATGCTTTTAAAACATTTAGTTTTAGCCACAAGACAAGCACTGACAAATTTTCAGTTTTATTAAAAAAATTCTAGCAGCAAAACCTGTAACAATTCAAAAAAAAACAAAAAAAAAAAAGACCAAACCTTCAAAAGAACATGACACAGAGAGAAAGAGACAAAGATGAGAGAGGCTGGCTCGGGGTTCCTCCACTGTTCACTCAAGCTCCTTATAGCGGGCAAACATGACCCTCCGGACGGCGTCGCGGTAGGTCTCGTTTGACTGCCTCTTGGGGGGCTTCCCTGGGGCCCCCAGGCCAGGGCCCCTCCTCCGATTTTCTGCCTGCAAACAGACACACTGTTAGTGATTTCTCCTCCTGTAAAGCAAAAGCTTCCCTTGGGCTGCTTCAGGACGGCTGACTGCTCCCATGTGGATCTGTGGGCGGGGGAAGAGCAAGCGCCCTGTGTTCCTCCAAAAGCTGTTTGGGAGAAACTACAGGCCCTTTGTGGGCAACAGAAACAGCCAGCAAAAGCCCATTGAGAAGTAAATCCCAGGGGTGGGCTGTGGGGAACAACAGGAGCATACGGAGGGGTGGCAGCCAAGCAGGCAGTGCCGGCAGCCGAGGCAGCCACATCAGAGCCGGGATGGAAACGGAGCAAAGGAAAGTGCCAGTGAGAGCTGGGCTTCTGGGGAGCTTCTGCAGCTAGCCTGCACTAGCACAAGCTCGGCTGTTCTCTCTAACAGAGCTCCCATGGGTGCTGGTAACTCACTTGGAATATCAACCAGTTTTTAAGGACTGGCTTTTGCAGCCAGCACCTGCATTATTCAGCAATACCTGCCTGGAGCTGGCCCAGGGGAGCCAGCCCAAGGCTGGAAATTTCTCTCAAATCCAACTTACCTGAATACCAGAGGTCTCACCAATTAGGCTGAGAGATCAAAGTCCTGTGGGGCTGAAGTGGGCACATGGCTTTGTCCTGCATGACTTGGGAGTGAAAGGAAAGCACAGCTCTGGGGCTCTTTTGGGAGGCCTTTCTAGGAACTGCATAAGGGCAGTGCTTCGCCATTAGCTCCCCATCCAGATGGGGGCCCTGATTGGAGGTCAGACCTCCCAGGGTGCGTCACTGGAGCTGGCTCTCCAACAAAGCCCATTTCACGGGCATGGGAACCTCATCATGAGACTGAGCAGCAGCTGGGGCTGGTTCCTGCTGTCTGCACTGAAGAGGGACTCTTGCCTCGTGTGTGTGGGCTCAAGCAAACACGTGTCACAAAGCCTCAAATATTTGCTTTAATGATATACTCGACTGCCAGCTGAAAGTCACATCATGAGCCGTGCTCCAAGCTGCTCCTGGGCAAAGCAGGGACACCATGGCAGCCTGGTGAGCCACGAGCCTGCTGCCACACCATCCTGCTCACGTGTCCCTGGGCAAGGGAGAGCAGTCCCTGCCCCAGGCTGCTTCTCAGATAAATCCTTTGCAGCAAATTAAGGTCCATTGAGAGATCAGCCTGTCACACAAGGCAGGATCTACCCAACCTTGCCTGTCCCTGATGCCCTTTGCTGATGGAGCTCTGCTCCTCAGGCGATGCAGCCTGGCATTACCTTCCAATGTCCAGAGTCTGCAATGGCAGCAAGAGCCTCACAAGTGCTAAGCAGAGCAGACAAAGAGCATTATGTGGCCCATGGCTTTGGCTGCACTCACACCTCCCAGAAGCAGGTTCACCTTTTCCCCCAGATCACGTGGCCACAGAGCACTGAGCTGGTGATCTGCTCAAACCCAAGCCTGGCTTCAGGAAGGTACTAATCAGATGTTCACATCCTTCCTGCTCACTGTTACTCTGTTTCCAATACCTCCAGATCCATATAAATTCTAACCTTGTTCTCCAGCCAACATACTTGCAGCCCCTCCCAGCCTGCAAAGTTCATCAGTACACACCTATTATTCCATCAAGTGGGTGCTGAGACCTGCAGCCTGACTCTTGTTCCGGCTGGGAACTCCCTCCAGCTGTCATGGGAGACATTCTGGGCTGCAGGACAGTGGTGTGCTTTGAAAGGCAGGGAAGACTCACCTCCATTGGTGATGCTGTGCCTTGCTGGTTGTGGCTGAAGCCCTTCTTCCACCCCGGAGACTGCACCATTCTATTCCCTTTGTTGTTACTGTCGATCCTTGGATCAAAGTCACTGCAAAAGAGCCAGAATCAATTGTCCAGTCTAGCAATGCTTCAAACACATGCCAGGGATTTTTAACTCTGCTAACAGAATGTTCACTGACATTCCAACCTCCTGTGAGGGATATCCAAGTTTCTTGCCAGAAGCACACTGCCTAAGGAAACCAACACTCCAGATCCTGTGTGCAGGGCTCACACACCTTTGACTGCAAACTTTCTTGTCCCATCTCAGGGGGAAATACACCAGGGCACAGGAAATGAGCTCAGGCTCCAAAATATTTACAGTACAAGCAAGCCAGGAGTGTTCTGTGCTTGTATTCCTTAATTAGAATTTTAGCAATAACAAGAAAGTGAAGCTTAATCCCCGTTTCTCTGTTAGATCTTTCTTTTCTCCCAGTGCTGTGGTCACGGAGTTCGATCGATGCAGTGTTGATTTGGACACTCTTTCTCCCACCTGGTCCTTAGTCATCCAAAACCATTAACCAAAACCCACAGTTTTGAAAACCCCTCAGCACAAACATAATTTCCTTCAGACAAGTTCCACTTTCTGGCTGCCTATGACACTGAACACAAACTGCTTTAGTTTATCCACAGCTATTCCAGGAAAACAGAGGGAAGAGAAGATGTGGATTTTTAAACTGCAAGACACAGAGGAAAGGTCTCCTTCTCCTTCCCAGAAGGGAAGAGGCACATAACCAGTTTTGTCTTCACCACATGCCTAGCCGTTCCTCAGCCCACTGGAACACGCGAGCTCGCAGCAGGCAGGTCTGTCGCGAGCTCCGCACAGCACGCACTTTCTTCCTCCACCTACTCTGAGTGAGATGGAAACAGCTCCCAGCGTCCCTCTGAGTCAGTGAACAGATGAAACACAGCTTTGCTCTTTCTTTCGATGGCTAGATGCCAGGACAGGAGGACAGCAAGTGCCTTAAGGACGAGGTGGATGGGAATAGGCTGCATTCTGCTCTCTCTGTCTGGCCAGGCACATTCAAACTCCCATCTCAACCCTCCAGCATCAGACAGCTTATCTATGCTTTTCCCTAAACCCTCATTTCCACCCCTGGCCTCCTCCTGCCCTCTCTGAGATGTCCTCCAGCACAACAGGCTCACACTTCAGGGAACTATGCCTATCTGACTGTTACGTTGCAGACCTACCCCAACCCCTGGCCTTGGCATGCCAGCAGCACACATCCCATCCTGGCATCAGCATCCCCAAAGAGATCTAACCAAGAGCAGCCATTACCTCTCTGAATCCCGGTCATATCTGAGTCGTTTCCTTTCTGGTGAATCCATCTGCTGGAATTTCTCTCTCCGTTCATTTACTTTGTCTTTATGTCTCCCCTTCATAACAAAAAGAACAAAGTACAGGAGCCATGAAGGATTCAACACTGCAGGAGACTGCTCTGCAGCCAGGTCTCATCCTCAGCTGCCTGGAAGGTTGGCCTGGGGACCCACAAACACTGAGTGTTCACATCCTACAATCCACTTCCTCTGTCCTGATGGCACCTGTTGGGCTGACCCAGACATGTGGTTGCAGCCTTCCAGCTATGGCACCAGGAGCAGCTTTGTGACATTCCAAACAATGGACAAGTACAGCTTCCCTGTTACTGGCCAGGCAGCAGCAGCCCATACACCACATCAGTTTTAGATGGAAATTTGAGTCCCACTTAGCCCAGGGCCCAATGCTGGCTTGCAGAATCACACTCAGACCCTTCTGGGAGGAGAGAGACAAGCTCTTAGAAGTCACAGCACTACCTACAGGTCCCAATGCAGAGTGAGCCCACAGTTCACTCTTTGTGAGGCTGCAGATACAGGATGTAAGTGGAGAGTCTGCCTGGGGCCACCATCCCCCCAGTGCAAAAGCACAAGCAGCAGTCTGCCCACCACAGCAGACCCACCTCACGCTCTCTCTTCTCCAAATACGCCAGTTCCTGCTCGGATCGTTTGATCTTCATATGAATCTCTAGGTTTTGCTGGAAGGAGGAAAACAGAAGCCAGTGTCAAGCAGAGAACACAAGCTGTCAGGGTCATCTGCTCCACCTCTAAGGAGCACAGGTAAAGCAGCATGTTTTTGCACCTGCACTGTACCAGACACAGCAGCATCTCTTGCACCCCAGACTATCTGCTCCCCCACAGAGGCCTGGGGTCCCTCCTGCAGCAAGGAAGGCAACCAGTCCTATTTTAACCAGCATGCAGTTTGGCCCTCCTCAAAGCAACAGCTCAAAGGCAGCCCAGAACATGGGGAGATACGTGCCAAGTTCTTACTGCTCTCACACTTGTGTGTGCCAGCACCCCACTCTCCCCAAACCTCAGCTGTTTCACTACAGCTTACAGTCACACCTTGATGCTACAGCATTCTCATGGCAAGAACAAGCAGCTCACACAATGCTTTGAACAGAGCTTTGGGGGAACTTTGCTTGCTACTGTGTCTAATTCAGCACAGCTCTTCCCACCCAACCGCTGCATTTTTCCTTCAGATCACGGAGCCATCAAGCCAAAAGCAGCTTGCAGCACACCCCCAGCCCCTGCTCCCCCATACCTTGTGCAGGTTGGAAAGCTGCTGGTGCTTGATGAGCACTTCCTTGTTGGGGAACTGCCTCCTGCACAGCAGGCAGGCCAGCTTGTTCCAGTCGGTCAGCTTGTCGTCGCTGGCCTTGGCCTTCCGCGGCTGCTCCTCGCGCTGCGCTGGTGGGTGGGGGGGAGGCGGCAGCCACTGAGCCTGGGACTGCTCCTCCTCTTCCTCCTCCTCTTCGTTGTCACTGTCTCCTCCATACTCTCCCAGAAGTCCTATCAGAGGGTTCACCACCTTGGGCTGAGGGAAGTGGTAGAAAAGTGTGACAATTTGTAGCTTCAAGCCTGCCCAGCCACGCAGGGCTTTGCTTCCCAGGAGGAAGAGAGCAGCTTCCCAGCAGGGCAGGCAGGGAATGTAGAGAAGCTGGCTGGCTTTCCATGCACACCACAGGGTAGAAGCCCTTCTGTTCTCTAGATAGGCCATGCTTTGGTGCCAAGTTTTCCCAACCTGCCACACACCTGAGCACAAGAAGCCAACTGAGGCAGTGGCTATTTGGCAGGGAGCTGCTGTCAGTCCCTTTCTCCAGCAATGGAGATCAGTGAGGCTTGCCCTGCCTGGAAGTTTTCTGCCTGAGGACTGGTTGAGTGAGGAGACCCTGCTTAAATGCAGGTATCAATTTGCCCCTTTCTAGAAGACTACAAACATGGTCAGAGCTATAAAACTGCCTTCACCATTCCATCCCCAAGGCCCCCACCCCTGTCACTCAGGGTCACAGCCAGGCTGTGGTGAGCTTCACTAATCCAGTATCCAGGCTCAAACAAGGCAAAATACAACCCTTTGGAGCCACTTACCGGGGCTGCACTCTCTTCCTTTTTCACAGAAGGAGGTAAAGGTTTTTTAAAGACATCTTCTGCAGAGAATTTCTCCTCTCCAGTCTCACTCTGAAACAGTCCAGATCAGTGTTGAGACCACCATAGCACGGACCCAGTGCACACAATAACTAAACACTCATTCAAACAGGCCTCCAAGGAAACCAGGCAGTTGGCAGAAATGAGGTAGTGGTTTTGGTGAGAGACATTCCCATTCTAGGAAATCCATGGCTCTCCTAAAGCTACACCCAGAGAACACTAGAGACTGCAGACACCCAGCACTGCAACAGGATGAGCCTGTGACGTTCACCTGTGTGCTCAGCAGCACAAAGAACAGGCTGGGGTGAAGTTTCACATTTACACACTACAGAGAACTGGACAAAAGCCCTGGACAGGCTTCAGTTTAGCAGTTCAGGAGCTATTCATACTTGATCAGGAAGACAAGTGTTATGCAACACCTTACCAGGCCTGAGCTCTCATCCTTCTTCACAGAGGGAGGCAATGGCTTTTTGAAGACGTCTTCTGCAAAGAACCTCTCCTCTCCAGGCTCATTCTGAAAAACCCAAGACTGGGCATTAGGCCAGCAGCAGCACAGGGGTTAGAGAGTGCACAGCGCAGCCAGGAAGCCACTTTTGAATGTCCATAGAGAAATAGGTAGCTGGGAAAAATGATGGAAGGATTTCTACTGGAGAGACTTTTACCATCCATTCAGACAGGACCATGTTTCTCCTAGATCAGTGTCCCTGAAAGCCTCCATTCCAGATGAGATCCTTGGCTAGCTTGGTACCAGTCTCAGGGACAATTGCACCCATCGTACCTGAACATATCCAGCCCAAGAGGCGAGGAGGAACACAAAGTTTCTGCTTTGGTGGCTGAATCACTTTTACCAACTCTCCTGGCATTCCCCTGGCCCTATCAGTATCACAGCCCTGGGCTGTGTTCAAACATCACTTTGGGCAGCCACTCCCAACCAGCAGCTCTTCACACTGAGAAGACAGTGCTCACTGGGAGCAGCAGTGAAGGGCACTGTCCTGGGACTGGGGGGTAGGAACAGCAGTTTGGAGAGAGCTGAGTCTTCGCTATCATCTCACTGGGTATGTTTAAATGTCCCTGCTAGTTTTTGTAGTCCCTGTTACAATAGCTGGGTGCTTTCAGCAGTGTGAGTGAAATGTGTGTCTCAGTTACCTGGATGTGTCTCAATCCTTTACCACAAGGAAGGGATGAGAAGCCCTGGATTTAATGTCACAAGAGAAAAATTTCAGGAACTTACTCCCACCTGGCTGCACAACAATCAAGTTCCTGGCCAGCTGCTGACTCCACAGATTTCATTGTCTTCCCTCACTGTCCCTCCCTTTTTGAACCCTCTAATTATTCTCTATTTTCTGACCTCTCTTACTTCAGCTTTCTGGCCTCGGATCTCTGATCATTCTGATGCCTGGAGGGACTTACCTTAGCAGAAGTATTTTTCCCTTTGTCCTTTTTGTCCCTGTTGTCCCTGCTGTGTGGCTCCTTCCTTTCATTTGTCCTTTCTTGGCTGTCATGACGCCGCCTCCTGCTCTCCGTTGGGGATGAGCAGGATTCTCGGGATGAGCAGGATTCTCGGTCTATCGTGACTTCCCTCTGAAAAAGGCATTTGGAGCAGATTTAGCCAAACCCCTGCAATCTTCTTGCTGGGCTTTTTGTCCTTACTTGGCTGGGGAGACCAGAACAGTAAGAAGGGAATGCAGGGGGCAAAGGCTTCAGAACTTTGCTGGGGCACAAGACAGGTCATCAGAGCACTGCCCTGCTTGCACACAACACAGACATCTCCAGGATCATGAAAACAAGATGACAGTCCCAGAAAACCTCTGCTGATGGCTCTTTTTTTGGCATCCTCATAACTATTGCTGTCTAGGGTGGAGAAGCAAAAAGACCACAGATGTAAACAGAGCTCTGCTGTTCATTTTATTACAGTCACATGTCTTCAGTAAAATTTAGCAATGATGCTCTGCTCATCAGTCTACTCAAGGAAGTGCAGACCAAAAATCTCCCAAAGGCAGGGCTTCAGAGGTCAGAGAGGTGGCTACAGCTGCTTCAACACACAGCTAATTGGTTCCTAGCCTCTCATTAAGTTGATATTTTGCAATGTGCATCCCTTTCATACAGGTCAGAGGACAGAGTCAAAGCAACAAAGCTCCCTCTATACTGCCCTGTCTTCAGGACTGAGCTGCAAAATCTCCCCAGAAAAGGACCATTTGTAAGAATGTATCACATGCAAAGCTTCCCTCCCACAGACTCACCTGAGTCCTGGGGTCATAGTATGTCCCAGCTATGGGATCGTAGTAATTCCCAGTTTCGGGATCATAAATGTATGTGGACACATCTGATGGTGCTGGAAAGAGAGACAAGAATTAGCACCAATCTTCCAAAGGCAGAACTTGCTTTTTACAAAGACAAAAGCTTGAGCAAATATTACACTGGTAAAAGGATCAAGAGTGAGAAAGAAGGATTCTTCTCTCCTGGCAAAAGAGCTATGAATATCTTCACATCACTCAACCTACATCTTCTTTCCTTTAAAGACTAAGAAGTGTATTAAGTTTTCACAATTCTTCTGGTTTAGGACTCTGGCAAAACATTCACATCAAAACAAATTTGCAGGGTCTGTGCTGAGATCACCAGACCACAACATTTGGCCGGACAAAGACAAGAAATTCAGTAATTTCCTTAAGAATGGGGTAATGAGTACCAGGCTCTCTATCCACCCACCCCTGTGAACAAGAAAGAGCTGTTCTCTCTCAAACAGTCTCCTGTTTAAAACGATGACACTCCCCACATCCCTTCCACCCCCAGGGTGCATGAAAGCTCCCAAGAAGAAAGGGGAGTAAACTGTTTCTACAGGAAAAGCCAAAGGCCTTAAGGGTAGTAGGCCCACAATGTCAGGAATGCTCCTCATTTCCCAAGTGTTCTTGGACAGAGGTCAGCAATGCTACATAAAAGTTAGTAAAACAATCAGGAGTGCTCTTCCAGCTCCTGGCACTGCTGCATCAAGTGTATTTTCTTCTGTCTCCTCTAGTAACTGCCAGGCTGATTTTATCCCATCAGTTTTTCACAACAAGGAAAAATAGGCAGCAAGTTTCCTTTATCTGCATGTAGTTTCGCACAGTGAGAATAGAGAGAAACACATCATCAGATAGGAAAATGTGACTAAACAAAGTTGGCAAAAGAACTCAGAAGTGGGTGTAGCAAACAAACCTACTCTTAGCCTTTAAAAATATTTTTGGGCTGATTTCTACATGTCAGTGCCCTTTTAAGGAAGAAAAGTCTCCACAGTAGGAGTGAAGCAGAGTTTAACTTACACTGTGCTCTGGTGCGTCGCTGTGATTCGCTACCCCTCCTGTCTCTCATGCCCCTTCTGCCCTGGAGTAAGTGAACAACACAAACAAATCAGAGACTCTCTGACAAACATCATATTGCTTCTCCTCCCTCTCACAGGCCCAAAGTTCAGGAGAATGGCTCGTTTAGCTACCCTAAATAAAGAACAAGCAGACATAACTTTTCATCCAGACAGCAATGGACAGTGTTGCAAAGCACAAGATCTCTGCAGCCTCCATGAGAGGTGCTCATGGCAATCTATACGGAAGCCTCCAGCTCATTCAGTATGGAAAGAGCCCTGTAGGCTACTCTAAAGAAGAGACATTCACTCTGGGAACTGAGATCAGTCATCAATTAAATCACTCTGTAAAGTGTGGTATCGAGTAACCCAGCCCAGAACTCCCTCCAGCAGCACCAGCACTCTGACTTTCTTTATGCACATGATAAACACAGTGAGAGAGGCAGAGCAGCACTGAGAGCACATTTAAGCATTAGCAGCCCATCAAACCTGCTGAACTTTCAGCAGTCCAAAGGGAAAAAGCCTAACACAGGTAGGCCTATCAACCCCAGGGCTCCCTCCCTTTCAGTGACCTGCAGGGAAGCTGTGCAGACTTACCGGGCCATAGTAGGAATTGTCACCGTGCTCCCCATAGTCATTCCTGTTGAGATAAAAGTTGCAGGTTAATGTCAATTTGGCTTCATGTTAATCTCAGTATACTCACAATGATCAGCAGGACAAATAAAAGCAGAAAGACCATCTCTGCTGGCCACATGTTGGATTGTGTCCATCCCAGGAGACTGACTTGGCAGATCACTGTCTCCACAAAAGTTATGACCCCACTCCGCTCTATCCACAAAGATGAACCTCTCCAAATGCTTTTTAAAAAGCTGAACACATTAATTCCCTCAGAATGGGATATGATGGTTGGACAACAGCAAAATACAATGTGATCACTAATCCCATACTACTCAATCACTGCAGCTTCTCCAAGCTCCAATGTCTGCACTTCTCCAACACATTTTTAGGTTGTTAGCAACATCTGTGCTAACTCCCAGGCCAGACTTTAAGCACCTGGTCTGACAACACAGTCCTAGCCTTGCAGCACATCACACAAAGGACAATCCCACTGCTTCATCTGTCTGTACCTTCTTCTCCCTGTAGCAAGATTCACTTCCAACGTACGCCCATCGATGCAGATCGGGGGATCCAGGTTCTGTAGTATCTTTAGCAACCGCAGCGCCTCCTGTAAAAGGAAAGGAGAATGTCACTTCCATGACAAGGAAACCAGCCCATTTTCCAAATCCAGTCTGCCTGAAAGGAATGTTTTGTGCATAGTAGGGCAAGAAACACAACATTCAATATTAGTTTAAATATTAGCAAAGCGTATTTAAGATGCACAAAAGGGATAAATGCATTGTGAGGTTCTCTGCTCGTCCTTTCACCAGCCAACCAGGGACTGCATTCTCCTAGGGCTGCTTTGGTTGCTCTTGCCCCAAAGAGTTTGGGTGAACATCCTCTGGACCAGTGCCAAAGTACAGCTACAGAGTCTGGGACCACCCAAAACCAGAAAATATGAACCCTCCAACATGGGACTGTCTGTTAATTGAGATTCTTGCCTTCTGCAAACAGAAGCCATTGAATTCAAGTTCCCTGCAAACAAAATACCTGTGTAAGAGGTGTTCAAAATCAGGAGGGTCTGTAAAGAAACACACTGAGGCAAGAAACTCAGTGTCACACCTTGTGACAACAGTTAGTTTTTGACACCTAAAGCCAGAGCTGTACCAGATGCTCTCTGGCCAGACAAGCAGAAGAAGACTCACTCCAGGACAGATGCCTCAGAAGCATTGCAATTTCTTGTATTCTTGTGCTTTCTCTACGTCTACAGATTTCAGATGCCAACAGGGGGAGCACGTGAAAGCAAGAAACTACTCACAGCATGAGATTCCAGTTCAATGAAGCCGTAGGTCTGACCCATCCGCCCAGCCTTGTTCTTCATGATGCGCACGCTGGACGTGGAGAGACGCACGTAGGGGGCCAGGAGCCCCACGATCACTTCTGGGGGGGTGAATCGAGTGATGCGCTTCAGCATAATTGCTGAGAGGCACAGTGAGGCAGGTGACCCAGAAAGGAAAGAAAGGGGGGAAAAAAAATCATTTAGAACTAAGTTTATTGTGACTAAACGCACTCAAAGCAACAGCACAGCTTCTAGCAGTTGAGTCTGCAAGCCACGGCTTTTTTTCCTCTCCACTTTGCAAGGTGCTCAGAGTATCACCTCCAATTCCTGACCTTTTCTTCCCAGAAAACAGAGCAGAAAGTAGCCCCTCCTCAGAGCTCAGGGGAACAAAGGGACTTTTGCTGCTGTGCTAACTGAACTGCACCATCCTGAAGCCAGCTCAGCCTGAATTAATCTTCCTAAAGGCAATTTGTCAGCATCTTTGGAGCTGGACAGCCAACCATTACTTGATGCCACAGATTTGCACAACACAGAAAAGCCTCCAGAGGTTTTAGTGAAATGCTGCTCTTTCTGCAGATGGCCACATGGAGCGTAAGCAAGAGAAATCCAAAAATGGGCTTTGTGCCACTCACTTCTGCTTCCTCCACCATCTGGTGGTGTGGTTTCCTCTCCTTCCCTTTGAGAAGGTGGCTCCTGGTGCCGGTCCATGTCCCTTCTCTTCTCCTGTGAGGGCCGCCGCTCTCTCCCTTCATCTCTCTTCCTTGGCTCCTGTTCCTGAGGCTGACACTCCTGCTGTGGAGCAGGAACTGAGGGCTGGAGAGGCTGCTTTGGAGATCCTGGTTGGCCTGACAATTCTTGCTCAGGTGTTTCAAGCTTTGTCTCTGCTATTAAGGGAGCAGAAATTAATTGGTTTCACATAGTGTTTCAACAGCTATTTTTCTTCTCCTGTTTTCTGGCCCCTGCAGCAGCGCTCCTTATAAAAGGTCAACCAGTTCTGCCCTTTGTATATCCCGTGTTTTAATACTCTGCAGAAAAGGTAGTACAGGACAAGGTAGGTGCTGCTTCTCCTTCCACTGGCTTGTCTCACATTGGGCTCCTTTACCAAACCTTTCCTGTCAGACACAAGATGCTTTTTGGCCTTCTTTTAGGACTGGTTCTTGGCTGGACAAACATGAATCAGGGATGGGATTGGATTCCTCCCATGTCCAGGATGACCTACATGGCAGTGATATTCTTACTATGCATCACGAATTCTTGAACACCCACAGCTGAGAAATATCAACTAGTAACTGTCACCCTGTCTCTGTGCTAGAGGAAAACCAGGATAGGGCCCCCATGACCACTGAGTGAAATGGATTATAATACAGTCATGGACTTGATCAGCTGTCTCCTGACCACAGATGAGTCAGATACAATGTGGAAACACCTTGTCCCACCAGTCAACCTATGCAATAGAGAGAAGATAAATCAAGTTTCTGTGCTTTAAGGCCTCTGAACTGCCTGCCTTCACTGCAAAAAGGAGATCCCACCTGAGCTTCTAACACTGCCGGAAAGAGAAGCCAAAGCTGTTGGACTGTGAAGTCAGACATCACTAGCCCTACACTTGCGGCTGAAGCCTCTTCTCACAAAGAGAAAGAAATGAGAGTGCAAGACTTGGCACAATGAAGCTTCCTTCTTCAATGTCCCCCAGAGCATCTCACTGCTCTCATTCTGCTCAGGCAGTGGGCAGCATGGCAGAACACACAGTGACTCTGCACGTAACTGTTGGGAAAGCTGCAACACTGCCTCACTTGGCTGCCAGCACAGCTCACCTTGGACAGGCCTGTACTCATTTGTCTACAGCTTGTAGCATGCAGAGTTTTGGCTGTAGAACCTCATGTAAAATTTGCATACAAAACCAGTTTGCACCTGCAAAAATTGCCCATGCAAATCACACAGTCATGAGCACAGCCCTGGAGATGGGGAGGGCAATTCTCTTACTGAATTCTTGCTCAGCCAATGGATCCTCTCCCTCAGCACCACCTCTGGACTCTGGGCCTGCTCTGCTCCCTGTAAGAGAGTCATATTAAAGTCAATTTCATGACCACCAGTCACAAAGCATGCCAGAACTCATGAGAAGCTGCAGTAACCACTCTATATGCCTAGAGAGTTGTTTTGATTCCCCCAGTCACAGAGAGGTTACCTTATTACACCTTTTCCCAACCAGGGAAAGCAGGTCAGTAAGAAGCACACACCACCATCTGTCTTCACAGCAGCTTAAAGGCTCTTTAATTTGCTCCTTGGCAGTTTCATTATAACCCACAGCTGTGTTGGGTCAGCTGTGTGAATTTTGCCTTCACAGCACTGACGGAGGAGCCACAGCACACAGAAAGCACAACCACAGGGAGGGGGCTTCAGTAAATGGAAATCTGTGCATCAACAGTTATGGTATTGCCCTTCTGCCTGGGCTAGGAGGGCAATACATAAAAGTCTGCTCAAATATACAGAGTCAAAGCTTACAGAGTGTCTGAAATGCCTGTTTGTCCCAAAGGAATTAGTTCCTCAAGGAACTGTGTTTTGGCTTTTGTGCCTTCCCACCCCAAAAAGCAGAGGTGGTGTAGGGTGAGAAGCTCTTGGAGGAGAACTCCTCTCCATGCATTTCTTACAGCCAGAAAAGTGAGTTCAGCAATTACAATCCTGGATTCACCTCTAATCTCCTCTCCCAGGTAACAAACAACAGGACAAGAGGACATGGCCTCAAGCTGCACCAGGGGAGGTTTAGGTTGGGTATTAGGGAAAATTTCTTCACCAAAAGTGTGGTCAAGCATTAGAACAGGCTGACCACGGAAGTGGTGGAATCGCCATCTCTGGAAGTGTTCAAAAAACATGTAGATGCAGTGTTTAGAGACATGGTTTAGTGGTGAGCAGTGCTGGTTTACTGGTTAGACTGGATCTCAGAGGTCTTTTCCAACCTTAATGATTTCATGATTCTGTGATCCTAATCTGAGAGTCTCAAAATAGTGACATTAAAACCATGCAGCTGCATCTCCCTAGGAGGGTGGGTTGAGGGGAAGCCAGCTCACCTATGGCCTGCAGTACTAGCTCATAGTCCTGAAGGACACACACTCTGTGGATGAAGGACAATGCCAGAGCAATAGGAAGGAAAGGCTCTGTGCGCTTAGACACCTCTCCACCAAGCCTCACAAGAACAGAGAACCTGGCAGCATCCACACGGAACATCCTTAGTGTAGACAGGCAAAAAGGGTCTGAATGAAGCAAAACTAATAATCCTTCTACACAGTCCACCAAGAGGGATGTCATGGGGAAGCCAGAAGAAAAACTTAATTGTCAGGGCAGATAAAACTCTTAACCAACCAAGCACAGGGCACCAGATATACTCACCATCCCTTGGGAGCTTGCAATAGGAGCAGGAAGATCTGTAGCCTACAGTACACACCTTACACTGCAATGGAAGATGGACAGCATGAGGAAGTTACATTTTGGATGCAGTGGGTACAACCTACTCCAGAATGCCAGGCTCTGCAGTTCTTTCAGAAAGTAACAGCTATGCAAAAGTCAGAGCAGGAGCCTGAGAGACAGGATAGGCAATGGCAGCAGGGGCCTTGGCTGCAATGGCAGGGAAATGCTCACACGAATCACAACTGGGCTTGCCTTGGGAACTGGGTTTTCACACAACTTCTGAGCACAGATTTATTCACTAGTCCTTGAGATGGGACCCTTCCTCCTCTCAAATGACACCAGATCAAAAGCTCCCTGCTAGGCACCATGTTGATTCAAAGGATCTAAAGTTACCTTGGCATTCTCTAACTTCAATTTGCACCTCAAGCAGTGACAAAGTCCTTATCTGAGCTAAACTGTAGATACGGATGTAATTTGGAGAGTGAATGAAGAGGTATCTGCTAACCAAGAGGTGGAGCTGTACATGCTTGGATGGTTATCCCACCCAAAGCCATCATGGGCAGAGCAAAGTGTCCCATCTTCACAGTTCTCTCACAGTATTCCTAACTCCCTCCTTAACCTTTTGTAAAGGCATTGCTCCTCTTTCATACCATTTTTTTCCTGGAACTGAAGCCTTATAAATGTTCTGAGGCACAAGGAAGCTCCTCTAAGCCACGGTTATGCACAGCAACAGTGGAGACATACACTGCAGCCACTTCTCAGTGCACTGAGAGCTGTTTAATACCACTTTTGTCTCTACTTCATCTCTGGAGCACTGCAAGGAGAGACAAGGCACTGAGTGACAGCTCTGCTGGCAGAGTGCATCCAGTTAGCCTGGGTGAGGCTCTCTGTAGCCCAGGGTGATCCATGGTCAAGGTGGAAGTCTAATTAGAGCCAATCCTTTCCTGCCGTGCTGCAACCTCTCTGTCTGCAGTCAGTGGGAACGCAGGCAGTAACCCTGCCCTTTCTCTAGCAGACACCCCCAACCTGTTGCAGCCCCAAGTTCCTGTTCTGGGAGAACCTTGGGGAGAGTATAGGAACAAAATGATCCTTGGCCAACTGTGCTTTCCCAGAAATGGGCCAGTTCCAGCCTGTACTAACTGCTGCCTGGACTTGGATCCATTTCCATGCTTCCTTCCCTGCTTCACTTACTACACTCAGAGCTGTATCACAGGTTCCTGCATGAGGCAGAGGGGTGGTTACACACGTGAACCAGAGTGAAAGCCTGTTCCATTCCAACTGGCAGAATCATTGTCTCATTGTGGTTTTAAAGGAGAAAGGATCCACATGCTATTTTCCCCACATGTTGAACGGGAACCATTGCATAGGGATGAAGCTGTTCTGTGCAAACCCTGGCTACCTGTACGAGAGCAACATACACTCAGCTGGGACTAAAAACAAGGAAGGAAAAAGTACATTTTAAGAAGCAAGAGCTTCAGGACTGGTATTAATTACTCTGAGGGATCTTCAGCCACCAAGCAAATGTCTAACACTCCTCTGAGCTGCCACTGCCACGAGTGCCAGCAGGGGAAGTACAACACAGCTCTGAGCACATACTTACCCGTTTGCAGCGCCAAAACTCTGGGCACGGAGTGTATTCAAGGGTCACTTCTTTGCCACCGATGGAAAGAGTTCCCTGTTGAGACAAGGGGGTAAATGACGAACATGCCCAGCACACGCAGATCACTCAGAGGCAAAGAAAGGGGTTAAAGCTCTGGTTCCTAAAGGCTTCACAAGTGAAACAGGGTGAAAGGGGGAGGAAGTCTCCTGGTTCAGTTAGCTGGAGCTTTGCCATGGCAGTGGGAGGCAAACAGCCTGTGCCCTGCTCTAGCACAAGGCTACAAAGCTGTGTCAGCTCCAGAGGAATCAGGCAGGAGAGGCCACCTCCCAGGAAGAGCAGAAACGAGTAACCAGAGTGGGAAACTCCTTTAACCTGCTTTTGTCCACATGCTGGCAAGGGGCAGCTGGGCAGCCTCCCTCACGCCAGCCACCACCAGGCTGGCCTCAGGGCAGCTACTCGAGGAGGAATATGAGGAAAAATGCCACTTAGGTGAGAGAATTTTCATACTTGCGTTAGTCTTCATGTCCCTCACAAAACCATGGCTTTCCTTCAGAGAAATATGCCAACACGTGACAAGGCCACTGGTCCTGCAGCCAGCAGAGCCACTGCTCTGCAGCCAGTCCTTTGTGGGGATGGCCTTGAGCACCTGAGCAGCACCAGAGGGGCTCCACTGCCCACAAAGACACACTGCTTCCAGAACTTTGGAGATCTTTCCATGATATTTTCCATGATGCTTTGGAGAGATGTCAGGAGCCCAACAAACCCAAAAGCTTTGCTGAAATGCAGATGATTAAAGGGTGAAATGAAGGTGCATGTCCCCTAGCTCCTGCCTGGAGCAGTCCATCAAAGCAGTGAGCAGCAAGGAATTCCTGGTGGCTCTCATCTGCTGTGGACAACAGACCACACCTGGGCATGCAGGATGCAGGCTGAGTTGCAGATACAGGTTGCCATGAGACATCTCCTGTCACTGGAGGCATCAGAGATCTCCTGTCACTGGAGGCACTGCCAGACCACATAGCCTGTATTGCCCAATACCACAGTGAGACTCAGTGTCAATGAGACCCAGACCCAGGTCTCCCAAGTCTCCCAAGTCTCAGGGGAGCAGCTGCTGGATGGTACATGTGGATGTCAGGGAGCTGTAAAAGGCCCCAGGGTATTTTGGAGACTTCTGGTGAGTCCAAAACTTCCCAAGTCCTCTGACCCAGTAGCCTCATCACATAAGAGCCCCCAGTGCAAACCATGAACATGAGAAAACAAGTTCCCAGAGTTATTATTCAGAAGTCACGATACACCCATGCTTGAATTGCTCTGCAGAACGTGAGGGAGATGCCAGGGAATATGTAAAGTGGGAGTGAAAAGTTCATGGGAGGGAATCACTGAGTGGCAGTGCAACAATCCTTCAACTCCTACAAAAGAACGCAGCAGAGAAAACTGGAGACCAAAGACACTGCCCTGTGAGGTGGGGTTTCACCCCCTGCCCTCTCCACATCCTCCCTTTTATGGACCAAAGCCATCCTTCCTACCAGGCCTATACGCCTTGAACACTTTGGGGAGATTAATTTTTGCCACTCAGCTGCCCAATCAGCTTTCCAGTATGGATTTGCCTTTGCCTGACAGAAGCTGAGCTGTTCCTGTACCTTGTTGAAGGCTGGTGTGGGCACCCAGAGCATAGTGCTGCATCCTTGGAGAATCCACAGCGTGGAGTATTGTCCACATTACATGCCTATGAGAGGGTCTGCACCTTCTTTAAGGCACATGAGGAAACACAAGTGAGAAAAAGAAGTGAAAATCAAGATTGTCCCACTAGGACTGCTGGCCCCTCCGAGATGGGCATGCTCCCTCTCCCAGGCAAGGCACCCATCACATCCCACCACACATTCAAGAGATGGGCAGTGCCAAGAGCAGGCTAGAAATACCTGCGTGTGCCTCAGGAGCCACGGAGCAGAGGCAGGGAGAGAAGGCAGGGTGCACATCCTCACAAGCAGAGCTGCAGCTGTGAGCCCAGGGAAGACCTCGGGAACAGCAGCTCTTCAGCAGGCAGCTGCAGCCCTGCCTACAGGCCCGGGAAACAAGGAAACTCAGTCAGAGAACACCTCCTCTGGCAGGGCAATTCCTCACACAGCTTCATCCTTCTACGAGCCATTGAGGACAAACCTTGCCAGAAAGCCTTAAGATTATTTTTGGGTTTATGGAACATGGTATTTAAGTGCAGGTGGTGCTGGTCCCTTCTGCAAATTCCATTCTCGGAGGCTGCAGAAAGTGTCACTTGCATAATTACTCCCTAATTTCCCTAACACCCTGCTGATTGCCTGCTCACTTTTTCAGTACGCTCTCTCTTGCTGATTTCATCTTGATAAAGTAATTTTCAAGGTTGCGATCATCACTTAACACTCCAAAATGAGTCCTTCATTTTGGACACACATTGTCAGGATTCAGTGGCTTTAAATTCCTCATTCCCCCATTTTGTTACTAGATTCCATCCCAAATATTTTCAGAACCTTTATTGCCTCTAGTCCCTGCCACTGCTTACACTTTTTCATCTAGATCTTCCTTTACTCTGCAAAGTATTTTGGACAGTACTCTAAATTTCAGTTCACCACTTTCAATCGAGCCAATGTTGATGAAATCACGAAGATTTTCTGAGAATTTCAGGCAACAGTGAAAAAAAAAGGTAAGTCCAAGGTATGTCACATGCCCTGTCTGGTACTGAGACTGGAACAATCTCTCCCATATTCAGGCATTTTATCCTGGACCTCTCTGCATGTTAACTCTCCTGGATTTTTAACATCCTGTACTTCGGAGCAGCTTGGCTTTTTCTTTCTAAATCAGAATGCTACAGAAATGTCTCTCTGGTCCTCCCAGTCAGGAACCTCCCACTCAAAACTAGCAGTAAACACAGAGTTGACTCACCAGTGAAGGTTTAAAAGGCAGCACAGCTCTGCAGTACTAGCACAGCGAGCTCTCAGCCATGGAAATGCCCAGATTTCCAAGGGCACGAGCAGATTCTACTGTTTTCTGAATTGCCAAATTCATCAAAACAGAGCATCAGGACTTCATTGCTGGGAGCAATGATTTGTGCTACTGTTTGATACCTTTCGAACACAGCTACACAAGTTCCTTTGCTTAGAGGTCTGTTGGTGATACAATACTGGATTCTAGTCTGAGATACGATTCAGTCCCAGCCATTTCAGCTACTAAAAAATCTGTCCTGTAGCCAAATATGTAAATACTACTGTCAGCAAACTGATCCATGGAGCAATCCCACCATGAAGTGGTTCTAGAGAGTGGTGACACACAACTGGTTTGCAGAAAGCACACGCAGTGCACAGCCACGTCACAAAGCTCTTCACTGGGCAGGGACAAACCCCACAGGAACAGGTTACTATTAGAGAGGGAAAGAAAAAGGGGAAATTCCCTTAGCCATGACATCCAAAGTGATGAAATCCATCCAAAGACACTTTGGAGACTGTGTCAGCAGGGCACAGGGCTCTGCCAACAAAACTCCAGTTTTACTAGAGCGGTTTCCAAGCTTTTTGTCCCCAAAAGAAGCCTTAAAGAATGCCAGAATAAGATCTAAAGGGTAAAGGTAAGTCTAACTGTAAGAAAAAAGCCAGACCACACTCCTAGCACACGTCATGCCCACTCATGAGTTTGGTTTTAGCTCACCTCTAGTTTAACCTCTTTGCAATCGTAAGGCTCTCCACAGAGCCCAGCTGACTCACTGCCGAGCACTGCAGGTATATGAGCACAAAGCACTTTGATCCTGGTTCCCAGGGAAGCACCGGAGCTTCTGCCAGGGCCAGGAGACAGCCTGCTGCAGGTCAGGCACTGCATGAGCCACCCGCTTCAGCTGCTTGTCTGTCAATTAGCATTTACAGTTGGCACGCTGGGATTTTTCATGCTTGTTGACAGCCTCCTAATGATGATGACTGGGGGTTGAGGAGGGGGAGAACTTGCCAAAAAAGTATCTCTTTGCTCTCAAGACTGAGATGACAGAATACAAATCATCAGTGTCAAAGCTTTTGCTAACTGTTTCTCTGAAAAAAAATTAGAGCATCCAAGAGTGACCTAGAAAATTGGAAACATGGAGGGAGAGCTTTCGGAGCACAGCCAGTCCCTCAAATCAAACCAGGCTTCTGCTTTAACAGAATCTGTCCAAACATTAAAACCTTCCATAAAATCTCACTTTGGAGCCTCTGAACAATGAGCTGACAGCTCTCCAAGTATTCCACCTCATGGGTCATACTACATCAGCTACCACAGGGACTGTGACACCGCACGGAGATGTGGATGTAGCAACCGATACCACTGAGTAGGAATGTGTTCCAGCTCTTCCAGTGGGATGGTAACAGCATGCCAACATCCCTGGTCACAAGCAGGTCATGGGTACCTGACTCAGTGAAACAGCAATTGTCAGTCTCAGCTTTACAGATGACACACCTGGGGCAGCACAGGTCATTTTTGGAACAGAACCACGGCTCAGCTACGGAGCAACCAAATCCACAAGGATTAATCAGTTAAACTTTTCTTCTTGGCTACAAGTACAGAGCAGAAACTAAGGCAGTGCAGGAGGTGCCTGTACCACAAGTGAACTGTCCTCAGACCTTCTCCAGCAGCTGGCTCATGCACAAAACCAAACACCACTTCAGCTAATTATTTCCTTATATTGTTCTTGGTCTGATTAAATGGAAAATATCCATGCCATGAACTGAAACGTTCAGGTATCCTTCTCGCTGAGTAATAATGAAGTCAGAAGACTGACATGGCTCAACATGTTAGAAATTAACTGAAAATATCCTTTGCGAACACATAAAAACTGCGTACAAAGATTATGACAAAAGAATGCTCACAGGCAGCACAGCAAAGCAGCACATTAAAATACCAGAACTAACCTCATTTACATGATGTTAATTCAGCCCTCTTACGCATATTTACTATAATTAGGATGGTTATTCAAATATCAGTATACATCCATCATTTAAAAATTATTTAAACCGATTAATGACTAGTGTTTATTCCCTTGGGGATACTCAGGCATCAGTACCCCAGGAGGCAGTCTGGGAATGCAGAGGGAGCTCATGGTCCCAGCAGTATTTCTCACAACAAAGAGCTCTCACCATCCTCAGGGTATATTCCAGTCCAGGCCTCCAAACGCACTGGACTGCACCACAGGGGGAGACAAGCAGCTGACAGCACAAGTCGGGTTATCTAACTGGAACCGCAAATCAGAATGTTTTCAGGTTCTGCTCCTATTTGAGTATGGATTATAAATGCAAATTCAACAACCCCCAACTGCCACACAATGTAAGTTATGTAATGGCATCCTATTCCACTGGCATGGCTCTCAGCTCTGTGCAGAGGCTGGATGCAAGCTGGCAGGGAGAGCACATGGTTCTCTCCCTTGAGGTATTTATCTTCAAAACAGGCAGGCAGGTGGGGTCAAACACCAAAGGTCTCCCTAACTCACATATCCCCAGCTGCTCCTGGAATTGAAGAGGCAGCACCTTCCTGAGACAGAGCAGAGGGCCAACACCTGGGGGGAAAAAGACCAGCTGGGTATATTTCAATACAAGATGATCTCAGCCACAGACACTGGCTTCTCATCCCATTTTTTCCATATGCTGAAGTTTTTATCTCTGAACTCATCCGCAGCTGCTGTACAAGGGACTCAACTCTACAGAGCAACAGGAAGTACATCTGCTTACCTCCAACAAAAAGCAGATGAGAAAAGCTGTGAACCCACAAACCACAATCCATCTGTAATTAAACATTTAGAAAACACAGTGTGACACGGACAACTGAAGAAACAAGAGCAACCAACCTGCTGCAGGGTACTGAAGCAATCTGGCATTTCCTATAGGAACACTGACTACAAGCAAATTCCTCATGTACTGGGATTTTCCCCAAGGCTCTCAGCCCCCTTCTCCAGCTCCCTAGCATTTGCAGGTCAGAGATTTCTTTTTATTGGCCTGCTCTTAGCAGTGTCCAGTACTCTACTGCTGAGTGGCTGACAGCCAAGGCAGAAGATTCAAGATATACAGGGGAAAAGGATGGTCTGACAAGTGGTGGATCCCTGAGGAATTGTTACATTACCAAATGGATCCAAACAATGTTGCCCTGTATTATTACTAGAGATTTCTATCAAGGCTAACACTGAGATGAAAACTGACAACAAAAACGTTGTGTTAGTGGTCCCCTGGAAAGCTGGATGTTTGTTTCCTGGGCATCAGCAACGTTACGGAGCTGAAAGCACGTGGCATCACCTTGAAGCATGTGCAGTAAGGTGTTTATTTCAACAGTGATGCAATGCTATCCAGCAAGGCATGCTCACAGCTCGTGGTCTTCAAAGTCAGGGGAGGCCTGAGACTGGGAGCCAAAGATGTCACCATCCATCCTGAGCTGACAGAACAAAGCTTCAGACACGCCACTGACGGGCATGTGAAATAAAACTGGCACTAACACAGAACTGAGGCATTTAGGAGGGTAACTTAGGGTCCTAAAGAGTCGATGGCTAAATGTAACAGATTAAGATGCTACAGACAGTTTATTTTATCCCAAATAGCTCTCAGTACCTCTTCTTCAAACTCCTTTTATTCAAAATCCATTACCCACTTACACTGGGACAATCCACCGTGACACAGAGGTTTCCATTTCTACTTGCTCCCTCCTCAGGCCTCCCTTCCTGCCTGGTTATCCAGGCTATTTGTCCTTTAGCAGAAGGTGCCAGTCTGCATCCTTTAAGTACCTTATTTCCACAGACACCCCAGCTAGCCTGCTGAGACACCTCCAGCTTTCTTCCTACGATTTCTAAATTCCCTGGATACCAGCCATACTCTTTTTAAGCAAGTCCCAGCATCTTTGCACAGCTCATCTCCCCCCACTGACATCCTTTTCACAAATATACACAGAAATTGCTTTTCAGACTATGCCAACTCTCTATATTTTAATGCCTGAATCTTGAACTCCAATTCACTTCCAAGTTAGGACTCTCAAAGTGCTTATCTTTTAAACACAGCATTTGCTTTGCTTGTCAGCACTCTCAGTCCTGCGCTGAGAACACCAAAACGGTGGGTACAGGCAAGCTCCCAATTACTGCTCCAGGAAGGATAACAGTGATGTGCTGCAGCCTGGGAAAACACAACGTGCCCAGGACTTCACATGCTCTGGGGCCAGCTTTGAGCCGTAGGTGATATGAATGGCTTCTGCATTTTCACCCTTTAAGGAGATTTCAACACATCTGAAAGTTTTCTTTGATCCAGTGAAGCCAAGTGGACTTTCACCTGCCACTCAGGGCCCTAACCCTGCCCAGCTAATACTGAGCTCCAGCTTTCCTCACCCCTCTAAGAAGGCACCTTTGCGGATCAGCTTACAGGATCACTGGAAAAAAAGTGGAAATTTTAAAATGAAAGCCTTTCCCTTATAGTATGAAGGTGTCAGAAGAGGATTTCTAGATTTCAGACAGTGAGAATGTGGGGACATTAGGAGATAACAGCTCGAAGGGGGCAGTTTCTGTGGTCTGGTGTTACTGGCTGTGCTCCCACTCCACAGCAAAAGGGAAGCATGGATAGTTAAGGCCTTTTAACAGGGTAAGTGAAGGAGACCATGCATATGACCTTCTTTAACAGTTGGTCTCAATGATCTTAAAGGTATTTTCCGGCCTAAATGACTCTAAAAAAACTTGTTTCCATTTTCAAAAAAGTATGTATCAGGCTGAACCCTCTATTTGAAAAGTATACTTAAACTATCAAAACTTAAAGAGTATTTAAATATTTAGCACACTGAGCATCATTATTCATAGATGGCTCTAGGGAAGGGTCCGCATGGCTCTGCCTCATCAATATTACTTTTCTGATTTATAACAGGCTACTGCACGGACACTGTATTAGAACAACAGCTGCTCCAAACACTTCATTTGCTCCCAACACAGGGACTTCTCTCTCCAAAACGCTGCTCTAGTGGCCTGAGCATATTTCTCAATGTTTTGTTATGTGGCCACCTTGTTCCTCAAAGGTCATTTCACCCCATCACACTGTTAAACAATATAAAGCTTAAATGCATGAGCACAATGCACTTAATCCAGCCTAGGACCTTCCTGTGCACCTCCCTCAGGGACACCTTACAATTAGCAATGGCCACAAGGAAGCTGGGAAACAATGAGGAAAGACCCAGCTCATTAATCATAAAGCACAAATAATCATAAAGCACAAATATCAAAACATTAAAGAGCAATTTCAACGTAAAATCATGCTGGAAAAAAGTCAGGCTGGAAAGCTCTGCCTTAAAGGGGTAAACTTATTCCTAGACAATTCAACCTATTAAGCATTTAAAGACCTCACATCCAAACATGTCCTTTTGCATTTTCCTGAGGGATTACACACCAATTCCAACACCACTTGACCTGCACAGTGAACAGAATGCAGGATGTTCTGTGCAGCAGCAAGCATTTGCTAAGAACACACCAGCTGTAAATGGGGAAGAGAGCAATCCAGAGACTGCTCCAGACGTGCTTGCAAGCTCATTTCTTAGGCACTCAGAGCCTTCACTGGCAGTGCTTTCTCTGCAGCCAGTGCTCAGGCAAGCTCCCTGCAGGACAGCCTCTCTGCTGAAAGCAAAAGACACAAAAACCCTGAGGAGAAGGAGCAGCTCTGATAAAAAGAGGGCTTTGTCCTCGGAGACATCATTTCTCAACATCCCTAAATTCCCAGTACATGGCAGAAGTGGGTGCCTGATACTGATTGCCACAGGGTAAGAGAAAGAGCCCTGCCATTTGGCTGGGAAATGTACCAGCAGTGCAACACTTACCTGGGCTGTCTCAGTGATGATTCCCAGCACATCATCATGACCTTGAGGTGGCCTGGCCACAAGCTAAATGCAGATCCTTAACAGTCACCCCTGGACAGAACCACAAGGCAGCTGGTACTTCTTCAGGGTGGCACCTGTACACATTTCTACATCTGAGCAGGCCCTGACACCTGAGAGAGCTCTTCTTAGGAGCTGATTTGGGAAACAGCTGCTTTAACCTATAGGGTCAGTATTTGCACAAGAAACCTGGCACAGCATGAGACCAGTTATCTGAGCCCTGTGGAGGGAAATGAGTTTCTCCTGCCAGTCTGGCTGGGTGCAACATAACACTGCTGGGTGTCACAGCTCTCCATAGGACCCAGCAGCCCCTGCTTTACAGGGCACTGAGGTGCAAAAGTTTCATCCACACAACTTTACTGCCCATCCAGAGGTACATCCAGATCACTCCTTCGTAGCCAGTTCCCAGAACTGCTGAAGAAAGGAATGTTGTGCTTTGTCAGGGTGCAACAGGCAGAAAAAGCAACTCTTCTCTGTAAATATCCAGGCTCTGAGGCTCTGGGGGCTGCCCTCAGCCCTTTGGGAGAGTATAGCCAGAGAGACAAGTGTGCAGGAGAGCAGTTCCTATGATAACCTTGACACCGCAGAAGGACAAGAACATGATTCCCTGTTGTGTCAGAAGTGCCTCAGCTTGGCTGAATTACTCAGGGATTGGGAAGGGGAAACAGCATGCATGAACACCTCTTTAATCAGATAAGCCCCACAGTAGCGAGTGGCTCAGGTATTGCGACTTGAACCACTTGTGGGACTTTAATCCCTGGGGATCTAACACCTGGTGGCTCAGGACAGAGACTGGCCCACGCAGACCAAGGGCAGATGGGCACAGGGTACTGCCTGAAGCTCCCCATGTGCCACTCCCCTCTCAGCAGTGAGATCTGGACCACCAGACAGGTGATGCTTTCAGCTGCTCCTCTTAAAAGAAGATGGATTTGCCTGTCACTAAGAAATGTCTATCAAACATTTTGGAATTCACTTCTTACATTTAGTGATGTGGCCAGTACATTTCGGAAGGAACAAAGAGAGACAAGAGGAGTTAGTGCAGTGGGCAGAGAATGCGGCAGTGGCAGAGAACACACACCAATCTCACATGGACCAGGCACAGGAGACCTTGTCAGGGGAAAAAAAAAATCCAAACCACCTCAGCTCTCTTCTTCAGTGATATCACAGGTTGGGAAGAATCAATCAGGCTTTCAAAAACCTAGGGCTATAAAGAGTAAAATACCTTAGTCATCATATCATTAATGTACAGCTTTGCACGGTGAGAAAGCTTCTTAGTGAGACTGCTCAACCTGGTGTTATGTGTACAAAAATATATCTTAGGATTCTGAGGACTTAAAATTACTTTCTCTGTTAACTTCACTCCTGAGATCCTTGATGGAAAAGTACATCAAATGTTTGCTTGGGCTTTAAATGCCATCCTGCCTCAAATCTGGTTCACGAAGCCCATCTGGATATTGCTAATTTTCTAGTTAGGCATGGTCTGTACATCACAAAAAGATAAGATTTCCCCTGTTGTCTCTGAAAACAGTTTCAGTGTTTTAAATACTTAAATCTCATGTTTACAGCTTTATAGCTTTGACCCTCATGAAAAATGTAATTCTTTACATGACAAACTTGATTTTAGACCTCTGTCCTTCGAAAGCTGTTTGTTCATTCTGTGGAAGACATTAACTAACCGAACTTATAGGTGGCCTGAAGCAATGGAGGTGCAGGAGGACACTTGGATGCAACATCTGGTAGTTGTCAACACATACATACAGTGCAACAGCACCACAAAAAAAACCTTAAGGCAGAATGCTCCTTCACATCAGACAGCTTCTGTCACTGCAGGAGCCAGGAAGAACTTTGCACCTCCCTCCTGTGTCTCCTTGTACAAAACGGCTTCAGGATTTCCCACATAACCCTCTTCTGGGGCAACCATAGCCAGAATTCAGCTGGTCACACAGTGGCACTGAGGACCTTTTGATGGCTGTCCCATTCACACATGCTGGGTTATCAGGTTCCCAGATGGAAGAAGAAATTCTCCCCTGATACAAGGGAGGATCAGGGAAGTTTGTACCTTTCCTCAGAAATGCAGAGGGCTGTTGTTTGAAAGCACTCTCAGTGCTCTTCCACCTCACATGTTTTCTTGTCCTGCACAGATGCAGAATGACAGCAAAGCTCCCCATCTCTGATCCTGTAGCATACAGCGTTTCTTGTGATCTCCATAGGTATTAAAGCTTTAATAAGAGTCTTGAAGGTGCCCTGTGGCTTCCAGGGCAATGGGGTGGGTAATAACTCTCTGTCCTCCTGTGTTAAATACCTGTTTCCTTGTTGCCTGTGATTGATGGATAATGACACAATAGTCCACAAAGGCGTGCCACCCCCATTTTCCACTGTAATAATTTCATTTCTAGACAAGAACATTAACAGCCCAGTTACAGCCAAACGGAAAGAGAAATTCACAAATAAAAATTGCTGCCTGCCAGAGCTTTGATCTTTCATATTCAAACTTGAAACGTCTGAACTTAATATTTTACATGTGCGAGTCTCACAACCCAAGCAGAAAACAGCAAAATGCAAGGTACTCTTTTCGAATGTACCCCAATTCCAGGTAGCCAAACTTCCAAGATTTACTTGAAAAGGTCCAATACAAGCCCAGCTGGGAAGAAAACAGACTAAAATCCACATCTGAATGGAATTCCAGCTCTCTCTCACTATCATAATCACAGTTATACAAAAAATATAGATTATTTCTGCAGAAAAGCAGAGAGATCATTTCTTTGATGAGAAGGAAACAGTGCTTCTGCCTTCCTTAACCCCAGGGAGTATGCAGTTTGACATATTTTTCCACCTCAACTCAACTTTTTCCTTTCCTGTTCCCGCGATCCAGCACCAACAGTGCACCAAGGAACGGAAAAGCAATTGCTGCTAAGACAGCATAAAAGCATGAACGAACAGTTCTGAGACTGAAGCTCACAACAACGACTCATCAAGTGAAAACTGCAACATTTTGGTGTGCTCCCACTTATCAAAACAGTCCAGATGGAGTCCTAGCATTATAATCTGGCTCATATGCTTGTAAAATATATCTGGTGTTCCCCTCAACGTTGCTAGAATTGGGCTAAGAAGGACTCATTGGACTCAGCCCAACAACTTGTGTTGTCATGTTCACAATGACGGGTCTTGTGCCAACCATTATGGCAAAACTGTGAGAGACAATGGTCTTGCTCTGGAAATGCAAGTTATGGTGCACTCACTGAGATGCCTTGACTCACGTAAACTGAACCCATACAGATATTTTTCCTCTTACTGCCTGTTTATCTCCTTTAAGACACTTCAGTCATATCATCAGCACCATCCACTTCTAAGAGCACAGAGGGAATTTCTGAAAGTGTAGCTCCAGTTCTGTTAGTCACCAGCTTACTTAAGGGATGACTTCAAAAGCATCAAAGCAAATTAGTGGCATGAGTCCTACTACTTTCGTACAGGAGTTTGATCACAGGATTTTACACCCTAATCCAAAATCCCCTTCTGACCATGTACACAACCTACCAATTGCAGCAGCACAGGATCCATCCTGCAGCTGATTTACCACACTCCTTTGAAGCACTTTGAGGCTACAATGATACACACTTTCCAAATGGTTATGCAAGGATATATTTAGAGTCTCTATAGATCTTCATAGAAAATCAACTAATCACGAATGCAAGCACAATAAAAACCAAACATGTGAGGAAACGCAGCCAGCAGTAAACCATGGCTCTCCATTTTCAGGTGAAATTGCACCTATGTGTATCATCTATGACTGAGATTTCCTCGTTGTCACACAACTATTCCATTAACACGTTAGGAGAAGAGGACCTGACAGCTACATGACAGGGTGGCATCTGTCTCCTGCCCGTGCATCCCAGGACTACATCCAATCCTGCCTAGCTCAAGGCAAAATCTCACCTACAAACGAATCCAAAGGATGAGCGTGCCAGATGCCACATCACTCAGGAAAATGTTTTGCATGTTGACGATGACCGAAACAAAGCTATTTCTCAGGGAATGCTCTGCCAGTGAGTGCTCTCCAACACAACTTTAGTCCTATGAAATGGGCAGAGAGCACACTTATCCATGCTACGCACTGCACTTTGGATTCACAAGCAGAAGTTTTTGAGTCCCCCCATTTTTACGACAGCCACGGTGGGCACGACCAAAGGCCTGGCTGTCCAACAGTGGTTCCTCACTGTGAGCCACCAGTGTAGTGGGTATTCAACCTCTGGCTGCCCAGCAGCAGTGAATGATGCACTGCAAGTACAGATTTATCACATTAAACGATCAATCAACCAGAAAGTACTGGACACTTGTCAGTCACTCATAGATCAAGTTATTAAAACAAATTTCAGGAAATCACAATTACTCTCTCGAGCTCCTGGCATTGTAAACAGAACATCCATTCCAAAACAGAGAACTTGAGAGCCAGGCGTTTACAATCTACAGGGAAAGAATGGGTATTGCAGAGTTACATCATCACTCAGCTTTGATAGTGTCAACAGACAAAAAATTCCAGCAAAGACATCATCAGAAGAGAAACATGCAGGGGCCAGAGGGAGAGCAGTTTCATCTTAGGGAAGGGCAGGGAAGGATGCTTTATGTGGAACAACCTATTTATACAGCAGCCCAAGTCAACCTCAGCACACAGAATAGGTAATTCTGCAATACACAGCAATATTTGAGTCCTGAGATAACCCTGCTTGGCCACATGTCCCCAGCAACAACCAGAGAGACCAAGGAAGTCTTGCTTAAGCATCTGCTGCATGCTCCAGGCAGCTCACCCAGAAGCTGTTCTCTGGGACAAACCCATTGCAGAGCAGCAGTTCAGCAGCAGTGAACACACACAATCCCCATCGTATGGGTAAGGTGAGGCTGAAGGAAGAGGAGGACAGGATTTTGGAATATGAGCAGGGAGATAGAGGGACATGGCAAGCTGGGAATCACATAAGTAGAGCGAGAAGACAAAGCTTCACAAGTCTCCCAGTGAAAAGCGAACTTATTTTAAAACACGTTGCGTAGCATAGTTTGCTTCCTGAGGCAAGGCAGGACAGAGCTGCCAAGAAGGAGGTTGTAGTTTTTTTATCTGGGTAGGACTAGAAAAAACTCATTGATGGGCAGCTACCAGTGGCTGAAGGAAGAGTGTGTGAAGTCCCTGGCAGAAGATCTCTTACAACCTTCTGTGCCAAAGGAAGAGGGACTAGGAGGATTCACACAGCTTCAACAGCTGAGATGACAGAAGATGTTGAGATGACAGAAGAGAAGGTCCAGAGAAATATTTTCAGTACCAGAACTTTTCGGCAGTTACCTTTTACACCAAAAGCCACCCTGCTCTGCACAAGGAAGGTACCTGCAGCATGCAGATAAAAATCACTTTGTCACATCACCCCTGCAGGATACACACATGTACACCCACACGCAGACCTGTCACAGGTCATTACAGGCAGATCCAACTGCTTATTCACAGACAAGTGTTTGCCCAGCACTAGGAGCTTCCTGCTGCAGACTTCCATACTCATCTCAGAGGCTTACAACTCCAATTAAATGCTGGTTCAATGCGGTGATTAGTGAGACACAAGAGCAAATGAACAAATGATTGACTCAACATGTCAAGCCTCAGTGATGTAAGACCAGGGTGACCTCGTGACAAGGTCACACGCTGAATCAGACACGCAAAAAAAATCCAAATCAGCTCTGCTGCCTGGAAATCACTAGCCTATGGAGGGAACTTTCCATAGGTCAGGTGGCTCATAAAAGTTCCTTTACAAAGTCCATGGTTCCCAAACCATTAGGATGTTTACAGAAGAAACACTGCGTAGGTGTAGGCATACAAGCCTTTCCCCTCTTTATATACACACTCAAAGTGGAAGACTTCAAAAGGAGATTCTAGAAAACCACACAGTCAAAAGCAGGACAGGCTTAATAGAGGAAAAAGTGTGCTAACATACAACCTGAGCAAAATCCACACACCTAATATGCAACAAGAAAAACAGAATGTAACATCAGCTGGTGATCCAAGGAGAAGAGATCAAAAGCAGGCACCCTTAGTCTAACACACAAATGAATTTTCGTGTATTTGTGGACACCAAACCATCAGCCTCAACTGCAGGTTAAAGCTAAAGTGATGGATTGACATTGTTAAGTGGATAAATAATGGATACCAGACAGCCCGTGAAAATACATTTGCGGCAGGTGTCACCTTCCATTATAGGGGGTATTTAGAGGATTCTAGAGAAAAATGCCAGACTCCACACATCCTATCAAAAGGAAAACAATTATCTTTGTTGTTTGGACACACATTTTCTCTTGCAAACTGCAACACGCTCCTTCACACAGGCTTCAATAAATACTCCTTGGCTACAGGTCACAGGAGAAGTTCCATTCTCAGGATAACCACATGCTCCTTCTGTATTTAACTGGGAAGCCACACAGAGTTGTGACTTGTTACTGCAAATGTTTTCAGGACAGAAAGTCCTAAGCTTTGCCTGCTTGTCACAGCATCTTGTGGATTTTAACACCAACAGCTACAGCGAAAAGCCTGTGAAGCCTGATCTGCACCAGAAGCTCTGTTCACAGAGAATGCAGAAAGGCACTGCAGTGAATGGGTACAAGGGGACAGGCTCAGAGCAGGAGAAACACTCAGTTGATGCTTCCAGCTGCTCAGGGGTGAGACATGCTCAAGTGAGCACCCACAAAATCCAGAAAGAAACCCTCTTACTCTCTCCAGTAAGAAATAGGCAGGGAATGGAGGTATTGCTGTGCTTGGCAAGCTGAACCACGACTGCACTGCAGGGGAAACTGCTCTGACACATTCCAGCCTCAGTGCAGGAAGTGGAATGAGCACTCTGACACACACCTGGAGACCTCCACCATAATTTATGATGTATGTATTTTTAAAAGTTCATGCTACAGTTCTCCTCTTGCCTCTTACTTAAGAAATAGGAGGAAAGGATTACAAAGCTGTTAGTTACTAGCAACAAAAGCTAAGAAATATTCACGCAGCCAGTGTTGCTACCTTTGAGGCCTGAGAGGATTTGGAGACAATACTAGAGAGTCAGTGAGACAAACCATTTGATCCTAAGGCTAAAAAACCTCATTCTGCTTCCATACATATAACAATCAGCTCCATCTCAGTGAAAACAGTGAAATATCCAGGCAGCAGAGACAGGCTCCCTCCATTTCTCCTCCTCCAGCTGCCTTTATGATCCCTGACAGTACACAAAGGGTACTTCATGTCCCACTTGATTTTCTCACACGCAGTAACAAGTTTGTTGTGGCTGTTTCTTTTACAGATGAAAGTGCAAAGAGATACCAACGCATATGAGGAAGAAGAGCCATGGGATGTATTCCCAAAGTTGCTTCCAAGAAGCCAACCTGATACCCCCAGACAGGAACACCACACCTACTACAGCAGGGTGTTAAAAGGGTGCCAAAGAAAACACAGAAGACAAACGTCAGACCACAGCCTTTCAAAAATGAAAATAAAGGCGATGAAGATTATTTAGGAAAACCCATGTGACTTAGCAGACAGAAACCCCATTTTCCATTCAAAATACCCATCTCTCCCCAACAGAAAAGGAGCTCCTCACAGACAAAAAAGAGGTCTCACACCACTCAAATGACAGCCGGCGTGTAACAAGAGGCCACCAGGAGCATCACCAACCATGAGGCTGCCCCAGGGGCTGCACCCAAGTTCAGCACAACAACTCAACAGCCCATCTGCCCTGCTGGGGCAAAGAGCCCCCCAAAGCCAGCAGGACAGCCAGCACCTGGTGCCCAGCACCTCCACACCGGGAATAACAGCGCTCCAGCACCTTTCACACGCATTAGATGGGGCCCTGGAGCTGCAGTAATTTGCCAGTATAACAATCAGCAAAACAAAGCAATCAATAAGGGGGGTGTTGTCCTTACTTTAGCTGCGGCAATTAACACAAGTGGAATGAAACTCTCCGAGAAAATTAGGGCAACATAGAAGATGGATGTTTCCTTATCACAATGTGAAGACCCCTCAGATCTCAGCGGTCACATATACATGCTAAGACTTACTGAATGGGGGGAGTTGGGCCTGGTAAATCTGTAGTTTGTAAATTCAGAAATGATCTTAAGTGGGTGCTGGCTTGTGCCGAGTAAAACAAAAGGATGTTACAGCATCGGAATTAGGCAATATAGGGACATAGCAAATTGTTCTTCAGGCAGGGGCAATTCAACAGGCATTAAACAGCATCAAAAAATGCTGGTTTTGCACAAGCTATTTATTCCCAGGCTGCAGATGCCTGAGAAAGAGGCAGGTTGACTAGATAGGGACCAGGATGTCACTTGCTATTTATGTTCTCCCAAGTGACTGAATTTGACAGGGGTAGCTGATAACCTTCTGAAAATAACTGAACTATCAAGGAATCTGTGTCTTAGCTAACACAGGTTTTGCAGCTTCCAAAAATGCACACTGATCCTCAATCTAAGGAGACCATCTTAGAATTCTACCTGGAAGTCACTAAAATGGGGTATCTATTCACTAAGGACAACAATTCATAACTCCATTTCTGGATATCTCTATTTGGCTTTTACTGAGAACTTAAAAGTCACCTATCATCCCTTTGCAGTATGTCAGATACAAATCTTGCTAGTTTTTTGATTTAAATAATTAAAAGGACTCTTTTCTGATGCTCAATCTAAAGCAATTTACAGAAGCTAACCTATGTAGTGCAATCCAGGGGTTACAGCTCTCCTGACCAAATGTAAATAGCTTGGGTCACCCCCAAACCCAAGTTTCTAATTTCTCTCATAACTAACTCCTGGAGGCCTACTAAAATATCATGAAAACTGGCACATGCAGGCTTTGGAGATGATCCCCTCCAAGCACTCCATCTTCCAGGTCTCCTCTGCACACACACAGAGCCATGCATAGCAGGAAGAAAACTGGAAGACTTCATACCCTTTCAGTTTTTAATGCATCCCAGCTGGAATGCATGGCTGGGACCACTACTCATACTGATAGCAGGGTTCTGACAGCACCTGCCTGAAGGCTGGAAGGGAACCACAGGAAAACATTCCCCAGCCTGAATGTCTGCTGCAACTGCTGCTGGGGAGGTCACTGTAAGCAGCAGTGGAACACCAGCCACAGCTTCTTCCTGTGCATGTGTGTGCAGTGAGGTACTGGGTACCTCCAGGCACTCAGTTGAAGGATTGGTGCCTCCAGGCTCTTTGCTGCAGCAATAGACCAAACCTGCCCAAATCTATACTCCAAATGGGAGAAGGGGCAGAGCAGGCATCAACAATAAAAAGAGGGATTCTCACATTCCCAGGTACTTGGGAATTGCTCTTGCGCAGAATATTCATGTCAGCAGAATATGGAGAGGCATTTGGTTAAAAGGAGTGTCATCTATAATTACAGATTCCCCAGTGATGACAAAATAAATTGGGAATTGTAGCAACACTGAAGGGGAAATAAAAGTTGTCACTGATGGTAAAAGTAATAATTAATTCCGGAGCCTTCTCTCTCTATGCTCTTCACCACCACCCCAGTGGGAATGTGCCAGGCTCTTTCCCAGCAACAGAATTATTTCTGTAAAACATTTTTGTAAGTTGCAATACCTCTGTAACTCAAAATAGAGGCAAATGCAAGCACTTAGTGGGACCTTTGAAACCCCAGCTGTGAAGACTCATTAACTGTAAGTACATTTTTGCAGATGCACATCTCTGAATCTGACTCATAACTCTCCTCCCGTGACAGCGAGACCCGGGATTCAGGTAAAAAGGCTTCAGATAATTGATATAGATTCTCAGTCAGGCAAATTAGGAAGAAGGCGGCAGCAGAGAGGAAACTTAAGGGACGTACTGAAGGAAGGGGAATTAATCGTTTAGTTGGTTTTGTTGCAGTTCAAAGGCACAGAAAGGGTGGTGTAAGATAGGAATCTGTTTTATTCCAATAAATTTTATGCCTCTTGCTCTTGTATGGTGGACAACAGCTCTAGCCTCAAATACCAGGTCAGAGAAAAGGCCCCCCTTGGGTACATACTCCCTGGGGATTTCAGCCACTTTGTCCTTTTAAGGGCTGGAAACATTCAGATTTACCAGGCTCAACTGCACATAGGGTAGTCCTCGTGCCTGCAGCTCCAGTTTGCCAAAGGCCAGGATGGATATGGGGGAGATGCACAATAAGCATCTCTCCCACACACAAGGCAGATGGAAAAGTGGAGCGTGCAAGTCACAGTTGACTCAGAGCTGCATCCAGAGGCCTCACCTACAGTCACATGCGCATGTGTGTGTGCATGCACAGCCGGGGGAAGACTCCAGTGCTAGCAGAGCTCTTCCCAACTGGATTTCAGTTTAAGTACAGAAGCATCAGGGTCAAAACCTGCATCAGGAGTCTGTCAGCCACCAGCCTTTGACTCCAGCCAGTGTGCTAACACACACCAGGGAGGAGGGCAGACCATTTGGTGTCCAGCAGCTCCTTCCCACTAGCATTACTAAGCCTTGTACAAGATTCTGGTAACAGCATTTCAACCGCGGTGTTGTGTATTATACAAGAAAAGATCTTCCTTCACAAAAACCTCATTGACTTTCCACCACCCCACCAAAAAAAAATCATTAAAAATCTTCTAGCAGCATTGACCGAATTGTAAAGCAACCTGGTTGGCTTCCATGCATCCGATGGCCTCTTCCAAGAGTGAAAACTCCACGCAGACATAGCCATAGTCGTAACCTGGGGACAGCATTTAAATACAGACGGGAGTCATGTTAGTGCCTTGTCATAAAGAAAGCCACATTAAATATTCAATTTCCCTTTCCCTCCAATGACAAACCCTTTAACCACCACCCCTCTACTCCAGAATGAAAAAGAAAGAAACAAGAGACTAGCTGGATGATGATTAACTGTGCAGTTTATCATGAATGTTAATAGTACAGTGTTCCCACTTCCCATTACACAACCCAGTGACAGGCACACCCTTCCTTAGGGCAAGAAATAATTGCTTTGTTGGTTTTTTTAAGGCACAGTGACTTTCCATTGCCAGTTTCACATTTTGTGCTATCTTGGAGGCAGCGCTCTCCAAAGTAAGTGTTGATAAATCATTTCCAAGTACCTCGCTGCAAATGTATTTCACACCAATAGCCAGAATTTTAATTGGGCAATATTTCAGAAAGAACGAACACAATTTCTTTGCCTTTGCTATTTTTCTTTCAACACCTGCTTACTTCTTGAAGTCCAATCCCTTGCATTATGAAAAAGTACAGCAGAGCAGGAATGAGAACTCCAACTTTCTCATTTTGGTATGGATGTTATTGCACATGTAACAAGAGGGTGTGAGAGCTTTAAGTTTAGATTCAAGAAACTAGAGAGCCTTTCCTCTTCTCACTCTTTGGAAAGCTGTGATCTCAGTTGCTGCAGAAGGGACCCACTGATTTAACTGTGTACTCCAGTTACCTGCACTGAAATATTGTGTTCCAAAGTAGAGTGCAGGGTGAACACTACAGAACCTAAGACCAACTCAAGATGCATCCTTGATGTTAAAACTATCTCCAAGAACTGGAGTGCTGAGGAACTACCTAAAGTCACAACCTCATCCTTCACATGCCAAGGCCACCTCACTCCAAAAGAGTGCTTTCCAGATGATCAGGTGCTGAGATGCTCCTGCATGGACACACAGTGAGAGGAGAGGCTTGGCTCCCTCCTCCTGCTGCTCTTTTGGCTGGTTTGGAGCAAAAAGAAAGCTGGTCTGCGTGTGATTTTTACCATTTTAGGCACCTAAATGTCCTGGTGGAGAGCCTGTCTCCTCTCCTTAAGATGCATATTTTAATGCTGGCTCCTATTGTTTCAGCCCCTCACCTTCCAAGGAGAGGTAACTCCATCTATGCTTATTTCAGGCAAAGCATTCCAGCCTGCTGGAAAACCACCTCCATCTCCCCCAAGTCTATGCCAAAGAACATTTGCTACACTCTCTAATTTTTCCATATCTGTTTCTTTACATCTTTGTAGTTTACCATGTCAGAAACAAGGCCACACAAAACTATTTCATCATCAAACCCTACTGATTTCTATTTTTTTTTTTTTTTTTATTCTAGGAGCTCTTTGCACACAGTTCTAACAACACAATTCTCACTTTGCACCTTTGTCTTTAATAATGAGACTTGAATTTGAATCTCGCACATCTTCCACTTCACACAGGAATTTACTCCCTTTTCCCATATTATTTTAGTCAATATAATTACACCAGAGGGAAATTTATCAATCTGGGTGCTTTTCAGCTCAGTGAAAGATACAGTCCAGCAGCACAACATCTGTGGTGGGAAGTGGCTAAAGCACTTGATACTCGTACATGAAGTGGGCACCTGGAACTAGAGGTATTTCAGCTGGCAGGATCGACAGAACCAAATTGATCCAGCTGTTCCATAGCATCCATTCTGCTCTGCAGCACAGCCACACCGGACTACAGTTTTGAACATGAAGGAGTTCTCCTCTCTGCAGAAGGTAGCTGCTCTCCAGGAGCAGTGCTGCCCCTTGGTGGGAGACTGTTCTGCATTCCGGGCAGACACCTCTGCTGCTTCACACACAGCGTGTGGCCTCACATGGTACATTTTAAAGTCGCACTCAAATCCAGAACTCTCAAGTCACTTCTTCCCATCCTGTTTAGCAAAGGGCTGCATGAATGATATTTGTCAGCCCATAAGGCTCCTGATTCCCCTTCAGAGAAGGTTTTTGAAAGCTGCTGTAATCAGCAAGGATCAGAGCACTGTCTTACTTCCATGTGTATGCAAAGCAGAGGATCTCCTGACAGAAAGCAAGACTGAAGAAGTTTTCACTCTGTTTGCTCTGCAACGAGAGGACATTTACATCCCAGTCCTCATGAAGGGAATGAGTGGTTTAGACATGGATTTAATCCAGGATGACACAACTCAGAGTGCAACGCTGAATGTTATACATGCATACAAAAGCTCAGACGCTTGGAGGAAAGTACAGCAGAGGATCATTCCAAGCATTACATGGAGACAGTTAAGGGGAAGCCCGGCACACTTCTCCTTCTGCACTTTTCCACCTCTGTTCTCCCCAACCCAGCTCATAAACACAGCGGCAGTAACATGTACAAAAACAATAACTGTGGCCCCATATCCTGCCAAAAAGCAGCTTTGGGCCAGTCGTTGGGCTCTTGTGGTCAGGTTGCAGAGACACGCAGCGTTCTGGAATTCACCATGAGCTGTCCCTGCACAGACAGCACCGAAGTAGTGATGCAAGAAGAGAGCTGCCTGGAGCCACTGCTCCGCTCCAAACCGCTGCTGAAGATGTGCGGGGGCTTGACACTTTCCCCCGCCCCCAGATCCAGAGCTTTGCATAGATCTGACAAGCACACTCAGGATGTGAGAACTACGGAGTAACATGAGCCTTGGGCGGACAGCACCCCTGATCTGCCCCCTGCCCCAGCTTCACCAGAGCATCCTTCCATTTCAGACCATGACTGAAACGGAGGCCTGTGGAATAACAGCACCGCACCTTCAAAACACAATTATATGCTGATTTTTCCACAAGCTGCATCACATTAATCTGAGCACAGCACTTGAAACAAAACCAAGTGGCTTGAGGCTGGTTCTAAATGGGGAGCAACTACAGAGGCTCCTGCCACCAATGGTTGTGCTTCTTCCCTACCTCCTCCATAGGGCTAGTTCAAGCTCTGTGTAGCAGCTGCTGAGCTTGGATATTTTTATTTCCAAAGCCATCACTTTGTCTCCCAGAATGCAGCAATTCAGCTGCTGTTATCAGAGGCAGGTCAGGGGATTTTGACAAACGGATAGGGCCAGGCATCTAAAGCTGGAACTGGTTCAGTAGGCATCCCCAGGTAAGCTGTGCTCCCCTGTGAGTGAGAGCTCTTGGACACCCACTGGTATTTTATTGCTATGACCCGAAGAACTGAAGTGATCAAACCAGCAAAGCAAAACCATTGCTGAAGACTACAGTGTGGTGGTTTTGACTCTAGGTGGCCTAACTTCACACGTAAGGTTTCACAGGAAGATATAAATCTTGGAACCTTCACTTACTGGTTAGTACAGTATTACAGTTTCAGAATCGCCATGAAAGTAGAATGGAGTCATGATTTGCAGAAGCATATGTGATCAACACAGACTCTGAGAAAAAGAAAACAGCAGTACTTTCCCCACGCAACCTCTGAGCATGCTGCAGCATAGCTACACTGTCCAAATGACCTTTCCAACAGCCCTCCAACACTTGAACTCACTCAGATTTGGGTCCTAGCATACCCATAAAACATGCATGTCCTCATCTCTCGTTATGTTTTAGGTCAACTGTGTAAAAGGACTCTTGTACCTTATTTAATTACTTCCTCTCAGCTGCGCAAAACTACAGTACCACAGGCTGTGTACAATGGGCGAAATCAGAGCACAAGGAGAGCGAGCACATAAAATCCAGAGGACTTCTGCTTTCCCTTAAGTGCTTCTGTGTATACACAATCCTTTACGGATGCTCCCAAAGCATGCTCGGCTGTTTTCTGCACTGAAAATGGGTACAAATGCCTAATACTTATAAGTAAAGACACATTTAGAGCTCCACAAAGCTGCTCTGCAAGAATTGGAATATAGAATATTCTGCCTCTGAAACAGATGTGTTTTAGCAAAGTGAGTTTTGACAGCAAATGTAGGGTCCCTGTTAGCATGCAATGGTTTGGATAAAATCCTGAAAGCTTGCCTTAAAAATACTGTTCTTTGGCTTCAGATATAAAGACCAAAGACTTGGGATTTAAAATAAGACTTGTTTCTATACACACACAGTTTCTACTGAACAACTGACGCATAGTAACGTGTTACTTCATGATAGTTTGTTATATCAAAGATCTAAATAAAGGAAAACCATAATGTTGTTCTCATAGGGGCTGTAAGCAGTGTGAAGACATAAAAAAAATATCTCTGGAGTTTTAGGAGGCCAAATGAAAAGATCACGTAGTGACAGCACCCCTGTCTGTGCCAAAGCAAAGATAGTTTTGGAAAGAAGGCAAGATCGCAACACGACAAAGGCATCCAATCCAAGAGGCAACCCAGGTTCTTAATTCTAGGGGTGAGCTCGCAGTCAGACGTGCCACACCCCGACAAGCTTAAGGCATTTGGACACCTCCAGTCCCTGGTGAACCATCAGCTGCCTTCTCAAAAACAACTGCAACAAACCCCCGGCAGCTGTGGTACAATGTGAAAACATCCTCTCCCCTCTGGGGTGGGAAGAAGATGGTCTCCCATTAAAGTAACTCCATGGAACAGGTCGCCAAAGGACACTGCACTAACCTGGGCAGCAACCTGGGCAGCTGGGACAGCAGCAAACCTGGTGGAAGTCCCTGCATCTACCAGGTGGGGCCAAGCGGCCTCAGAGCAGATGACAACGATGCAGTCTCCATAGACAGAGAGTTTCCCCACCACCCCAACAATACTTCACTTGTGTTTTTTCCTGTAGGATGAGACAGAACTACCACAGAAGAAAATAATTTGCCATTTTGGGGGACTTCTAGGACTCTGAGAGATGGCACATTAAAGCAGAACCATGGCCAGCTGCAGAAGCAGGAGATTCTTGCTGCTTGCTCTCTCCAGAGACAGCAGAGCAGAGCATAGCTGAGAAAAGTCTCTGCAGGGAAGAAAGTTCTATTGCTCCAAGGGCAACTACAGCATAAAGTATGGAGTGACTATGAAGGACTTCTACATCCCTCGAAGGAATCAGCAGTCTCACACACTTTGCAAAGCTCAGGTAGTGGCAACAGGATTGTGCATACTGTTCTCAGAGAATCTGCCATGCTTGGTTGAAAGGAAGATCTACCTCATCTGTGGCAGATTTTGGCCATGTGCCCCTGACCCCATGCACAAGTTTTCCCTGTTTCCTCCAAGGCAAGATGCAGATGTAGGTCACCCACACTAAAGAATGAATACCTCAGCACAAGAAAATACTCTGAATTTCTGTGCTACTACACTGGACTATGACTAACAGGCATCATATCCTCAATGCTTCCAAGAAAACAAGAGCTCCTGGACATGCTCAGGAGTGCCTGTACTTGTGCTTACACAACAGGCACTGCCCTTAGAGCACTGTAGTGCCTTCGGTGGCAGGCTAAGGAAATAAATCTGTCCACACAGTCCAAAAACTTGGAGGGCACCCCCACAGCACGGCAGGGAACGGTGGCAATCTATCTATGCTAACACAGAAGCCACAATCATGAGCTCTCTCAATACCAGCTGGTGGATTCTGAGCATCCATAAATTTGTCAGATCCCTTTACTGCACAGATAAATTGGTCTTCAGAGCTTCTAAAGCTGAAGAGCTGCACCAGAATGAACAGGACAACCTACAACAAGCCATATCCCCAGTTCGTTTCAAAGGCTGAGCCTTTACAAGCCACATCTGCTGCTGGGAAAAGGCCTGTCACTTCCTACTGTCCCTCTGTGAAAAGAAGTACACTCTTACACACTCATTCATGGAAGAGAACAGCAGTGAAACCACAGGATATGAAACAGAGCCATCTGAAAGGCAGAGCACCACAATCCATCCCTTTCTCTCCATCCTGGAGACCAAGAGGTGCCCTCAAAGGCAGCTCCATAAACTACAGGAACTACTACTGTCAGAACTCCAAATGACTGCCAACCCTTCTTGTCCCAGGGAGGTTAGTTTATACACTAGTGCAGAGGAGAGGAGGGAAGAACACACAATGCCAAGATTGCACACAATATAGTTTTATTAAAGTATTACATTATGCTTGTACAGAAACCAGAAATCTGAAGAAGGCCAGGGCTTTCACTAAACTCCATGAGAGGACTGGAAGCTGCATATCTAGGAAGGTGTTGCAGACAGGAGATTGGTTTTAAAGTTGTTAATGTGAACCTGGTCTCCAGGATATATGATCTGTCATTTAGCACAAAAGACTCAGAGCAATCAATGCAATGTCAGCACACTGTGCAAAGCCTTGAAGTTTTGCTCTAGAGATGCATAAGGAATGAGCACCTTTGTAAAAATGGCTACAGAGAGGATTCTGCATGTCAAAAGGGCTGCGAGCATCTTTTATGGATGAACATATTTGTTGCCTTATAACCCTGAACCAAGGTTGATCACTATCACAAACACTGACTTAGAACAGACTTGTACTTCCTATTTCCTAAGCCACCACATCACAGATAAGGGAAGATGAGCAAGAATGCCATTTGCTTCCAAGAAACGATGCACTACTGCCCTGAAACCAAGCAAGACAAGCCAAAAGCCTACTGCCCACACAGCTGGGAAAACTGGCAAGGACTGGTATTGATGACCATGGACTAATTCCAACCAAGCGCTTTTTTTAGTCCTTGGCAAGCCATTCTGGCTACAAACTGGAACCAATTGCTTCACATAGATCAGCGCTGAAGATATTTCTGGAGCTCCTGACAGGTGAGCCCCTGCAGACTGCAGAACTCTGCTGATGAGCAGGGGATCCGGCCTCAAGAAGAAACTCCACGTGTGCTACAGCATCTTGTGCACTTGTGAATGATCACTTTAGCTCTCAGCAAGTGCCTGAGACCTGCATTGTGTCTGAGTCGTGGCTGACACAGCAGAGTGGTCCACACAACCTTCACTGCGCAAGCCACTAAACACAAGAGATTATTCATCCTGTGGCGAATTAGCACCAGCCTTGATGGTGAGCTGTTGTCTTCTGAATAATTAGCCCAACAGGCAAGGTGCCCCTTTGTGAGCTACAGACATCCCACAGCATGTTGTTTGTACCAAACCAAAGATTTTAAGTTCTCGTGGAATCTATTCCTAATCTAACTCCAGAGGGTTAGTGCCAAGCCCTCTTCATAAGGATGCCACTATCTGGCCAAAAATCCACCTTTCAGAGGGGTTTTCCCCAAGGGCACTGCATCACTCAAGAAAGCAAACAGAAGGACTCAGTCCAGCAGAGTTCTGCTGCACACCTCCAGAAACAGCCCCATCTCACACAGGGCAGCAGCTCACCTCTCCAGCCTGACTGGAAGCTGCACCGCCATTGCAGCTGTGCCGTGTGGGAGCTGGGACAGGAGCAGCATCTCACCAGCATTTCTGGCCTCCAAGAGCATCCAGCCCAAAACACCCACAGGATGGAAGCTAAGATCCTGTTATATGTGGGCCTGACAAATGCACAGCCATGTCTGCTGCTACAACAGGAGCTCTGCTTCAAGGGAGAGGAGATCTCACTGCCTTGGGACACACTGCAGTCATTGAAAATGGAAGACTTATCCCTACCATGGAGAGATGCACACTCAAAAATCTGTACCAATTTTTCCATCATGAACTGGAAACTTTTGGACCCTTAGATTATGAGTTTTAGCAAAACATAACACTAAAAAATGCAGTTTTACATTGCAGAGGCTTCCTGATATATTCTTGAAACCAATGATTCACTGTTCTGATATAAAAGATAGGCTGCACTTCCAGGTAAAAAAAAAGAAAAAAAACACCTCTTAAAGATTTATCTAAGGGGCTTATTAATATTTAACAGGGCACCAATGCGGCAGAGCTTAATAAAAACAAGCAAGATAATCCAGTTTCTTCTAGAACTTGGCCAAGGCGGTTCAAGTTTAGCACAGGGAGGGATAAGGGGGGCAGTTCAAAGCACCACATTAGGGCCAGGTCTGGAGAAATGAAACAAAACATAAATGCTAGGGCAGGAAGATGGCTAAGTACATTTAGTGCCAACAGTACTTGCTATATCAAAAACTTTTCAAAATGAAGCAGGCAGGTGCCATAAAGCAGCTCTAAGTTAGTCATGTTTTCAGGTGACACTACATTTTCTGTGCGTTCCTTCACCACAGGAGGATGCCTGTCCTTTAGCATCAGCCACCTGTATCCATGTGGACACTGCTCTGGATCCAAGCATTACTGCTATTCAGAGAGCTTCTTCCTGCTCCAGGCATCCCAGTTTCGTGGGCCCAGTATTGCTTTCCCACATCCCCACCCAGGGTTCAGAAGTGAGTCTTTGGAAGGGTCAGAAGAGAGTTAACAAAATTTCTGAAGTGCTGCACTAATTTAGTGGGTATAAAGGGGCTGGGACAGACCTCACTGCTCCTGATGACTGCAGTCCAGCTCACCTGGTCCCTCCAGTTCCACTCCAGAGCTCCATGCTGCTCTCTACCTTGGTGAGCATATCGATTCTCCACCAGGCTCTCCTAGCCCAGTAAAAACTCCTCAGGTTCCCCAGATGGGCTTGTGGAGTGAAAGGGAACAGTCTCATGGGCTGCCAGCAATTTCTCGGGCTTGCTTTCCCTGAACAGCTTTCACAACTACTGATACCACCCTTAACACAAATCATGCTTGGAAAACACATGTTCCAAGCTTGTCCCACTGCAGACTGCTTGCAGGAGAACAATTTGAACAGAAGGCTCAGAGCACGCTTCGTGTTTTCACTTATTACTTAGATAACACTGCAGCATCTTTTAGGGGTGAACAACTCATAAGCAGTCCTTTAAGATAAAGATGGCTCTACATGCTTCCTTCTCCAGGGCACACATGTGTGCTCAGCCAGAGTTATGGGCACATCAGACCCTCAGAAGAGACCTCAGACTTTGCTTATGTTTGAGATTAGACAGGGGAGTGGAAATAAAACCTGATGAGAATCAGACAGGAAGTAAGTTTAAAATACAATCAAAATCAAAACCAGGGCAAGGTGTGTTCATGTTAGACTCCTTGAAGGTCAAAAGATAACGGTTTCAAGTTCCTGGCAGTCAGCACTGATGCAAGTGCACAGACAGTAACAGGAGAAGGACAGATCCAGTGCTACAAGCAGCCTGGTACTGTCACATGCTGCACTAACAGCTCCACAGAGGGGAGACCATGGTGTAAAGCCACGTGAAAGCTCTGACCACAGTGAGCGGAGACAAGCACCTTCTGATGGGACAGCAGAGCTCCCGAGCTGTTACTGACAGACAACCCTTTCCCAGACAGCTGCTGACAAGTCATCACCATGAGCATCTCCAGAATCAGGGGGACATCTGCACGAGGCAGAGAGAGGCACCGGGAGATACTGCACACCAAAGCAGCTGATGGTCTTTGAGAAGATTCCACCGTCACCTCAGGGCTTGTTCTTTGCAATGATTAATTCGACAGACATGACCAAACACACTTGAGAGGGCAAGCTGAAAGATAAGCCAACAATCTACTACCATTACTTCTGCCAAGGCTTACATACCACGTTGGAAGAAGCCCTCTTCCCCCCACAAATGGATTTGGCACTTTCAGTCTGAATATACAGGCATCAACTGAAAAGTCTAACTGATGGAAACGACAAGTAAATGTTTTTTGGGGTAATACTATGAAGTCCGACTTTGACATTTTATCATTGTAAATATCTGCTTCTTTGATTTAAATAGAATTACTATGCCACTTCTTAAGGTCTCTCCTTTCACTGCCTTGTTTAAAATCTAGCCACCATTTCAGTCTGTGGGCTCCAGAGACAAAATAATCTAAAGAATCAACAGCTTGAATGCATACCAAAATCACACCAGGTATAATAAGAACAGTGTTCCATTCTCAGCACAGCCTTCAGTGAAAATAGACTTCCCTTCGCACATACACAGTATGTAAAAAAAGGGCTTTATAAAGAAGTTGAGCTGCTTTTCCAAGAAAAATCAGCCATATATTTTCCCCCAAAACAGAGTCTTGTGAAAGATCATACAGTGGAATCATCACATTGAAGCTGCTGAGATAAGCTTTATGATAAGCGTTATCTTTTTGTGAAATCGATCTGAACCTCACTTATTTTGAGTTAATTGCGTGTTATTTGTTATGGCTGTTATTGTTCTTCCACAGCTGCAGGCATTCTTCTCTGAAATACACTCAACATGCACACTCATGATTAATGTTATTTTTAACATTTCTGGACAGGACTCAAAAATACACAACCCACTCACACTGGCTTAGCACGTGCTCCTCTGAGCCAGCCATCAAGCCAATGCAGCCCATGGGCCCAGGTGTATCCCAGAGACATCAGTAATCCAGAAGGTTTATTTTTCATTCTTATGGATACTTACACACACACCCCATCACAAAAAGCATCATTTAGCCCATGATTGGTCTCTAGTTTCAAACAGCCTTAGCTTTACAGAAGTTAATATGAATTCAATTCTACACTCTTCTCTAGGATGACCTAATGTGAAAAGCTGGATTAATTTTACTACAGCTTCTAGTTACCCAATTTCAAGATTAAGTTTTCACAATTCAGGAATCTTTTATTGCCCTAATCATATCCATCTTGTGTAAGAAGGATCAGAGAGCTGTTTAAATCTGCAGCTGCATTTGCAGCCTCAGGACATAATGCAAAACAAAGACTTTGAAGCATCCACATAACCTAGAACAATGTTACACCGCTTAAGTGACTGATGTTGACTGGACAGGGTTAAACAACAGCTTTACACAGCTCATAAAGCATGAGCTAATTTTAACTTCACTCTTTGCCTCTCCACAACTGCCAGAAAAACTTTTAAAACCCCCAACTTTGCAGCTGAAGACAGAGACTGAAACAGAATACAGCTTTTGGGGAGGCAGCAGAAAACTGCAACCCTTGTGTAACATGTGACCACCCGCAGACACTGAGGCTTCTGCACATAACTTCAGGCACTGTGTCTCATCCTCAGCAGCCTTTGAGACAGGGAATGGGAAGGAGGAAACAGCAGTTCCCTAATGAGGGCAGTAAGTCCTAATAACGTATATGGGAAGAGACTTACAAAGAAATTCCCAGTTCAAGTCTATTTATTACTTAAGTGTCAGGTTTCAGAAGAAAAAAACTACAACAACTGACAAATCACATCAGCACAGGCGAAAAAAGGAGTGTGTTGCAATTACTGTGTTACAGTCAGTGCTGTGTGGGTGACGACAGCCACGCTGAACTGTGCTTAGAAAAGAGGAAAAGAAGCAAGACTGACTATGCCCCTTAAGTCCTGCTTGTTGGGCCAGACCAGATTACGTGACACAGAGATGTTCTTTAGTTCAAAGGTTCATGAGAAGGTTGTGAAATCTCCTTTGACAGCTTCCAGAAACAAAAATACACTTGAGAAATACCCCACTGCCCCAGTTTCTCTCCCCAGTTACTAAACACATTGGAAGCCTTTATATAACATATTGACACCAAGAATTCCAGCTGCTTCAAGTACAACCCATACTGGAAATAAGAAAGAGCACTGATGAAGGTATAAGCCTCTGCTTTCTTAGGTTAAAAAAAAAAAGAAAAAAGAAAATACCAGTTTCCAGGTATTTCCTACTAGTATTATGCAAACCAATCCCCGGGACTCACCCTGCATTTCCTACCATTGCACATCTTTGTTCCAGTACAACTTTCTCACAAAGCAGCCTTGTAAAATATTTCTTTCTTCAGAATCCTATATACACTGATCAGAAGTACAGCAGAACTTTATTCTTTGAATGATGAAGAGCATCCAGACTCAGTATTTGGATATTTGCTTATAAAACTTACTTTGTCTTTTTTTTTAACCTGTCTTCGTACCTAAGCAAGGTACCAGTTTCATGTTACTGAAGGAGAAATGTTAGGATGGAACAGATTTCCTGAGGACACTACTTGTACAGGACATGTTCTACAGTAAGACCACCTCAGAAACAAGATTTAGAACAACCCAAAAGGATTTAATAATAATTAAAAAAAACTAAACAGGAATTAACCTGCTGTCCCATGGCTTTACTCTTGATGGCTATTAGAACAATCTTAGTGTACTTCCTGCTGCTCCTACACCTTTCTAGAGGACACATGCTTTACCTCTGAAGCAGCAGTGAATAAAGCCATCGATTTTGAGGACAAGAGGACAAGCTACAAAACTCAGTGGGCATTTTCATTCAAAAATACCTGCAATTAGGGACACCAAAGACTTTAACCAAACTGCCTAAGTTAGTATCAGTGTTGAAAATACTGTTTTGTAGCTTGAAACTAGAAGCACTGGGAAAGCATTCTCACCTGAGCTGTAATCTTTCAGTCGCAGGTCCTTCACAGGTGTTCCATCAGGCCCTCGGAAAGCGTTGAGAATCTACAGGAGAAACAAGATCCACTTCATCCTCAAAATCAAACCTCCAAAAGCAAGGTACTTCCTGATGTACATTTCTCTCTCTCCAAGACTTCTTTTCTTTCTAGGCTGACTCTGTTACAAACTGACACACTTTCCTGATTAAGTTCCAGCAGTACCTGAGAAGTGTTACTGAGCTTTGAGAAGTATTTTTGGGTTTTATTTGAAGTGAGAACCATTTACACCACAATGCAACTGTGCAAAGGTTTATTACATTGGTCTCAGCCAGCCAGCTCACCTCTGATCCTTACTTAAGGTCAGAGATGTCCTACTGCCTTTAAGAAAATCAAAGTACATGGGTGACTGTTCTGAGTCTTATCATCCTCTGAAGGACAAAGTTTCTGCCATGAGTTTTTCTGTATCAAGCCTCAGCAGCTGATCACCACAGCTAATCCTAGCAAAACCTGTGGGGTTCTCATGCCTGGAACTGTCACCAAAAAAACAACAAAAAAAAATCCCTAAAGTCCTAACTTGAAGCAGAAGCTCTAGGAAGGAGAGCTTCTTTCATCTTGTAGCCTACATCATTTCATGGTTTTTTACTAAAACCAGCAGTAACATCTTTTCTGTCTTTGTAAGACCTCATTTAAGCAATTTCAAGTAACTAACAAACAAGTTCATTTAGACACTGCATGTCTTCTGAGCCCAAAATAGTAGCAACAATATTTGGTATATATAAAGCCGTGATGAAGTAAGGCATGTTGAAGAATCTGGAGTCAAGGCTTCTAGCTATCAACACCCCACATGTGACTGCAGAAAAGCTCAGCACCTCTAAACCCTCCAAAAACCCAGAATAATCAGATAAAAGGTAACATTGCAATGACTTCTAAATCTGGATTTTCCCCTGGGGAAAATGACAGACCATCTGATCTAAAGTAACTAGACTTAAAAAGTGGTACTTTAGAAACCCTTGCTAGAAGTTTTTGGAAGAGACACATCCCACTTACATCATCCTTTGTGGCAGTTTCAGGCACTCCTCCCAGCCGAATAAGCTTGCTTGGCTTCACATATTTGGGGCAGGTCCGGTAATCTTGGTCCTTGAGTTCACACAATCAAGATGGTTTTATAAATGAGAGACGCTGGCTCACAAGGTACACAAGCAGTAACAAAATAAAGCAGGGGATAATTCAAAGGTCCATAAGCAGCCTGGCTGAAAGCTTTAAGTCCTGTTTGAGATTCAGGGAGCTCTGGAGGAGCTCTTCACATGCACACTGAGCTGTATAGTGAGACAGATCTAGCTCCAGGAAAATAAAACAGGCAAATCATATCTCTTGCTTTCCAGCAGTGGGAGATTCAAATCCAAAAAGAGTTATTCAAATTCAATGGTAATTATTAACTCAGTAGTTACCATTACCTTCAGATTTCCAAGTTAACTCTGAAGGAAAAAAGGCATGCAAGAGAACAGCTGTATGTAGGCCCACCCAAGCCAGCAGCTTCTCTCTGGTAGTGTTCACAAGCAATATTCAGGAGAAAATAACAAAGTTCTTCTGTACATCACTTCCCCCAACACCCTCCCTCTGTCTGGTCATTTTCAGCTTGAGGACTTTCTGAACCAAATCTGGTTCTACATATTAAGCAATTCTCATTTGCTAAACTGCACTTCTCTTGAGAAGAAAGTGTTACTGAGACAGAAAGGGTGCCCATTAAACAACTTGGAGCAGAGGATGATCTCAGAGAAGGATGGTGAATTAGGATAGAACTGAAGTGGTGGGATATGGACAAAGATGCCTTCCCAACTCCTTCCATCCTTTGGCCAACACGTGTTCAACAGAAACCCCAACTGACAAAACCACCTACCTGAAGGCTTTTGTAGGGCCTAGAATCTTTGCTGGGCTTTCCTTCTGAAAAGGACTTGCCATGTTCATACTCAAACATCTGGTTCCCCGGCAGCCGGTGATCCACATCGCGATACTCCATGTTCCGGTAGTCTGTATCTTGCCTTCCAAGGAAATCCAGGTCACCTTCACCCTTTAACCCAAGATCAGAATCGGATCTTTGCTGCTCCCCCCCAGAAAGCTGCTGCTGTTGCTGCTTGTTGGCAAAAGTCTGAGGCTGTTCCTCTTGGTCCTGAAGAGTAGGAAGAGGTCCACGGCTATTTTGGAAATTGTGTGAACTGTCATCTTCAAGACCCAGTCCGAGGGATTCCTCTTCTCTGGCTGGTGCTTCCGAGTGTTGAAATTCTCCTTTTTGGCTACCAAAGGGAGTTCTATCTAGACCAAGTGCAGACTCATCTCTCTTGCTGGTGCTTAAACCAGAGCCCTCTCTTTCTGCTAAAGGTACAGTAGACTGGTTGCGTCTAAAATCTACAAGGCTTTGATCCATGGGAGGCATTTCCCTATCTGAAAAGTCCATGGGAGGAGCCACATCTCTGCTCCTAAAATCCTGATCAGACCGGGACCTGTGCCTATTTCTGAAGTCTGACGATGGTGCATTCCTGTTTCTGAAGTCCAAATCAGAGGTGCCCACACCCCTGAAGTCCAAATCAGGTACATCCCTGTTTCTGAAGTCTGAATAGGAATGGTCTCTGCCCCTGTAGTCTAACTCAGACATGTCTCTCGCCCTAAAGTCTGAATGAGACCCATCTCGACCTCTGAAGTCTAGATCATAAGACCCCCTTCCCCTGAAGTCTGATGGAGGTTCGTCCCTGCCTCTGTAATCCATATTATGTGCTTCCCTATCCCTGTAGTTCATACGGAACGTCTCCCTGTTCCTGTAGTCCCCTGAAGGAATGTCCCCACCCCTGAAGTCCATAGGGGGCCCTTCTCGCTCCCGGAATTCTCCAGAGTACATATCCCTGCCCCTATACTCAGAAGGGGGTGGCTCCCTACCTCTGAAATCCATCTGAGACTCATCTCTGCCCTGGAAGTCAGATGGTGGGAAATCTCTGCCCCTGAAATCGTGGTGCCCCTCCCCACCTCTGAAGTCACTACGTGGTCCATCTCTAGCTCCATAGCTGAAAGAAGGTTCCTCTCTGTTGGCAAACTGAGGATTGAGGATGCCTGAGAGTGCCTGGATATCAAAAGGAAGTGATTTTCTGCCAGAGAAGTTGCCAGAGTGTCTTTCTTGAGCAAGACTATCAAGGGAAGGAGGATATTCCCTGTTCCACCCGGGAGCAAACCTTTCTTCTTGGCTCCCACTGTAGAAATAAAGACAGTATTATTCATAACGTGCTTAGAGTCTGAAATCTACACAGCAGCACATTCTTCTATAAACTTTTATAGAGCTGTGTAACAGTCTAAGATCCGCAGAAGATATTGATGTTTGTCAGTTTAAGATGAGGCAGCATACGACAGATGTGAGAAAGTAAACTTGGGTGCTCCCATTTCAGCACAATTTCCAGAAGCACTCAACAGGGAATACCTGCAATATTAATGGGTTAATGATGGTAGCAATCCACATAGTCCTGCACTGCACACAGCTCTGCAGCTGTCCGAGGTGCCAGCAGCTGGTGTGTGAGGAACCCCATGAGCTTAAGCTCTCCGGGCAGTATGGAAACAACTACACTTACACATCATCCTGAGGCACATGAAAGCAGAGGTTACCACACAGGCTTTATTGACATATTACAAAGACTCATTTATGCTTCCTTGTGCTGGAGTCCAAACTGGCAAACTGCTGAAAGCCACCAGTTCAGACACTGAGGACGCCTCACAGGACAATGCCAACAATCAACATCCAAAATGTCCCTGTGCTTGTGCCTCCAGGCTGTCTCACATCAAGTTCACAACACTATAGCTATGAGCTCTCCCAATATCTCCATAAAAACACTCAAGAAGAAGTTTTCTCTTAAGACAGTTTTTCAAAACCCAATGAGGCTTTTTTTTTTTTTGAGATGGAGCTACTTGATTATTCTTTTAAGCGAGGCTCTTATATATTTCTTAAGAAATAGAATAATACAATATCAACACATTTTAAAATAACACCAAATGGTACCCAAAGTAGTGGACATTTCCTTAGCAACTACAGCAAATCATGTTGTACTTCAAGCTTCACTACAGAATCACTCACCAAGATTAATCAAACCATACAGACTTCCTAAGCTACATGGTCCATTTCACCACCATGCAAAACAGTAATTAAAACTTGGATCAAGGACAGCATTCCCCACCCAATACATTAAAGACTGATGCCAATAAAATTCAGGTAAAAATCATCAGAACAGCACTATTGATATAATCACAAGACACAAACACTCCCTCATCAATACCATTAGGACGTGTTCTGGAGGATACTGGTTTTCATCAGCTTTCTCAACACATTACAGTAGACAAATATTTGAAGTAATCTTATTGTAGAAGCCACAGGTATGGCATGACCAGTACCTTTATCACACTGATATTCAAGGAACTGAGGTGCATACATAAGCAATGGATGAAAGAATTATGGACAACAGAGGAAAATCCTAGGTTTTGGAGGCTCTGTTTTTATACCCAGAGCCCTCTTGCAAACACAGTGCCCAGTAACAACCAGAAGAAGACAAATTAAGAAAAATATCATGCTGTGCAGGTCTGCTGCACATGAACCTTTAGAACAGTTACAGTGACATACAAAAATGCCTTATGAAGGAGTATATGGGAATATAGACTTTTTGCAAGGCCATGTAGTGATGGGACAAGGGGGCATTGGTTTAAACTGAAAGAGTTCAGGTTAGATTAGGCGTCAGGAAGAAATACTGCCCTGTGAGGGTGGTGGGGCCCTGGCATGGGTTGCTCAGAGAAGCCATGGATGCCCCATTCCTGGAAGAGTCCAAGGCCAGGTTGGATGGGGCTTGGAGCAGTCTGGTCTAGTGGAAGGTGTCCCTGCCCACAGGAGAGAGTTGGAACAAGATGATCTTTAGGGTCCCTTCCAACCTAAACCATTCTGTGATTCTGTGATATATGGAGTTACCAAACTCATACAAAGAATTAAACTCTCAAAGTTTTTATAAAATCTTGTGTGCAATGAAAGTGCCAGGATTTCTGAAGTTATTTTTTTCTCTTACAGGTGTTAACAGCACATAGCACCAAAAGCCATATGGCACATCATCATCTTAGCTCACAACAGCTAAACTAAGTATCACTAGAAAAGGTGGTGCAGTGAAGGAATAGAAATATTAAAAGCAGCTATTGGTTAAAAAACTAAATTAAAAACTTCACAGAAATGCAAAAAGTTACACTGTCAATCAACTTGCCTGTTGTTTGGCAATCACACCTAGCTCCACATAAACCTCACAACTTCTACCAAAATAGTAAACAGAGAGTTCCCATGGCTTACTGTATCTAAGAATGTTTCTGAAACAAACAAGTGCTTACCGAAAAGACCCCATTCTGTTGCCTTGTCGATGGTCTCCCCACATTTTGATCTTGCTCAGTAGGTTTCCAGAAATGGCTAATTCACTCTAGAAACACCCAGACGCCACAACCTGTGGAATAAATAACATGACAATAAGCTACAAGGCAAAAAACACATATCCTACGAGAAAAACACTGGTGGTGAGAAGGGGTGTGTTTAACATCTGATCCAGATCCACAGATATACAAGACCATACTTAGGCATGAATGAATTCAAGTGTCGTGTTTCTCCACGTTCAAATTTGCAAGCGTCAAACAGCTCCTGAAATCAAACTGTCAATATGGTGGGCAAAAAATTTGATATCTGCCTTGATTAACATAGAGCTTTCCAACATACTGTGCTGTCTGACACTATTTGGGGTGCAGATAGAAATGTGAGAACACCACCATGTATAAACAACAAGGACCACAGCCGAACAACAGTTTGCAATTAATGTTTAATCCAAACTATTTCTGCCAAAAGCTCTTTGCTGTCCAAGGAAATGATCGCTACTACTGGTCTACCATGGGTACCCTGCCCTCAGAAGTCTGTAGATAACAGAGGAGGTCTTGCCAATAAATCATGACAGGCATTGCTCTCCAACGCTGCCCTCATCAAGCTGAGTGACGCAAGTAACACTTGCCTCAACAGAAATCTAAAATTTCACCCACTTCCTCCCACCAGCAGAGAAGGTGAGGATTTCCTGGCGATAACCAAAGCCAGGACTTGAAATAGGAAGTACTTCCGTCTTTCCAAAAAAACAAAAAAAAACAAACAAACAAAAAAAAAAAAAAGAGAAAAAAAAGAGAAAAAAAAAAAAGAACTGCATCAGAGCATGGAGCAAACTGAGGGAGATGGCAACCTGACAGCCTCAAACCTGCTCTGGCCCATCTAGCTGCAGGGGTGTAGGAGGGCTGCCGTGCCACCAGACGAAGGTTGGGAGACCTGGAGCTTGCATGCTGCTCCAAGGCAGGATTATGTAACTCCAGTGGTTCAGGGGACAGAGGACAGTACTGACAGCCACCACTAGCCCTGGCTAGAGCAGCTCACAACTTCCTGTTTATTCTCCTTTCCAAAGGTCAGCACTGTATGAGAGGCAGGTCGACAGAGCAGGTTATGATAGATCTCACACCAGGGAGCAGTTCCAGACGCCGCTGCTGGCAGCTGCTTGTGCCAAGGAGCTGAGGGAGCTGCCCTGCCAAGAGGGATTACCTGCTCCTGCCAGGGTCCATCACCCTCCAGAGAAGGCTCAAGGGGCACTCAGGGATGGCAGAGCCTGGCAAGCCTCAGGAACCAAGGGTGTGGGGCTGAGGAAGGCAACCTGTGGAACCACCACAGATCCGTCCACCCCAACGCCTTTCCCAAAGAAATAGGTTCATTCACACTCAAGCACTGCTCTGCTTTCACACAGCTCTCCATGCAACAGCAACCTCCGTGGTCCCAAGGATTTCTTCCGTAAGTTCTATCATTTTCTTACTTGGAGGTGAAAGTAACAGAACTGAAACCGCATCTCCACAGTGAGGACAGGTGAAGGGAGAAGGTTATGGCAGACACCATTACACTTGCCTGTCACCAGCCAGCTCTTTCAACCCTGAACTTTTGCAGCCTGCAGACCTGGCATTTCTTGTTCTTCCCTTCTGGATTTCCTCCCCCACTCCACTTCCCATTAAGTCAACAACTTTACTGATGCTTAAAAAAACAAAAATAAAATTCCTTGCCAGCTAGGAGCTGTTTAGACATAATATTGAAATTACCAGCCTGGGAAAAAAAATACCACTGGACAGATAACAGGCCTGGCACAAATCCACTGAGCCATGCAGCAATCTCCATGAGTGTGAGGTCATGGTTCAATAACACAGGCAGCCACACTGGCTCCGACAGCCCCAGCTCAGCCTGATTTGCTCCCCCCTCTCTGCCTTTGGCAATGCACAGGGTGTAAGTTGTGCCAGCTTGTGCTTTTCTGGGTCTGCACCACAGATGACCCCCGGAAGAGAGTTATATTTAACCCAGGTCACCTCAGTGATACGCTTTACCACAGAGCCCCACAAACCAAGGTGACAGCAAACTGCAAGATAGGGACAGAAGGGTCTTAGCCTGGCTTCCACTGATGCCAAGATCTCCTGAAGGTGCGCCCTGCTACAACTGCTCCAAAAAAGCACACTGCGATGAGACACCGTGAGGATTCACCCTTCTGCCATGGGCAGGTAAGTGCCAGCTCAGTTACCACCTCCCACCTCACAGGTAAATGCTGGGAGACAGGTCAGTGTGAGTAAGGCTGTTTGCCAAAGACATCCCAACAAAGCCCAGGGCTGGGGCCAGGAGAAGAGCAAAGAACAGCAAAAATCCAACCCTGAGTACAGGGAACTGTGCATTGATTAGTTCTGTCATACCTTGGTCACAACCAAGTGTCTGAGGCATGGCAATGGCGTTGCACACAGTGACACAGCCCGGTCCAGTCCCCCACAGAGCCCAGACCAGCAGCTCTTCAGGACAATAACGACCTGATACAGTTACACTGAATGTTCGGGAGGGCAGACCTGCATCACCTTTCCCTCCTACTGTCCCAGCTGGCTCTACTTCCTGATGGTAAAGCCTTGGCTCCACTGAAGATACAGAAAGCACAACTAAAGGAGAGGAAATTCTTCTGTGGTTTCAGTTCCTCCAACAACTGGTGGTTCTACAACTCTCCCAGGAGTCAAGTGGAGCTCCAGATGTTCCCTGGCAATTACACCCAAGGACTTCCTCAGGACTGTGCCCTTGCCCTCCCCAGCACACTCCCAGACAGCGCTGGGAACATTCCTCATTCCACTTCCCAAACTGCATGTGCCAAGCCTTACAGCAAATTCTTGGATCTCTTATTCCAATTTACATACTGCTATGGGAAAATAATGGCATTGTACATAGGAATTGTGCAGCTGAGCCAGACTAGGCAACTTCTTCAAGACTAATTACAGACTTCTGGCAAGGGGCAGAGTGTGAAATGCCAGCACAGTCCTCAAGCATCTCCTCACCAACTTATACCAAACTTTGCACTTTGTTTTCCAAATCTAGGGGGAAAGGGGGGTAATTGGTGATGGATTGAGCAAAGTGAGGTTTCAAAGAGGTGCTATTTTCAGGAAAACACTCTGATCTTCACAGCTTCTCTCCACACAGATTTTGCCAAGAGGAAATCCAGCAGAGAACTACACACAAGAACAGAGGAAGCAATTTGCTGTGGAACAACTTTCTGCATCCAGTAAAGTTTTTGTAAGGCTGAAGAAAGCAAAAGGCCTCTGTGAAATTCAAGCACCACAGGAGGTACAAAAGAAAATGTTTCCCTTGGGGGAAACTGCAAGAAGCTAAGACAGCCAATTATATCCAAAGTTAAAGTTAGAGATCCCTAATTCAGAGGAAATATCAAAAGCACAACACTGAAATTTGAAAGTGAAGGGAGAGGGACCCATTCTGGCTCTCACGGGTGTGAAGCTGTAGGATTTTAATGAAAAAAGGGAATGTGTGTGCTTTTGAGCTGTATGATGCTTCTAAAAACATGCACTAGACACAATTAGGTGAATTTCGAACACACACACACACCCATTACTATCTTGACCTTGCATGTCCCAAAGGACTTCACGAGCACATTCCCAAATAGGGAGTGCTGGGAGAGAATCTCGCATCACCAACAACCTGCTGGGATAGGACAGTGGATTCCACCTTCAGCGGCATTTCTAAAGGTAACACCACACACCAGCAGCACTAGACTCGTGTGGTGCCAAGGGTTTTAAAAACCAGAGCGTGAGAGGTCACTGCCATCACCAGCCACTCCTTTGCTTACAGCCCAAAATCCCACTTAGCCCATCACTTGGGATTACATCAGCTGACACGCAGCCCCCATCAGCTCTTTCTGCATCCCTGCACGAATCCAGCCCGCTTCTGTCCATCCCTTTTACAACCACAAGCGTTCAGAGATGGAAACGCACGTGCCCCGGTGCAAGAAAAAAAAAAGCAAGCCCTAATTTTGATCGAGGCCTCAGAAGAACGAGGGCATGCCCAGAAACACCACGACTGCTGACAATGACACAGGCGGCAAGGCCCAACATCTCCCACGTGGGGACACCCCATTCGGGAGACCCCATCCTGATCCAGGGGCCGAGCCTCCCAACCCCACAGCCCTCACCCACAGGGTGCGCGGGGTCCTGGCGATGACAGCAAGCCTGCAGCACCCAGCTGCGGCTCCGGAGCGGCAGGGCCTGGCGCCTCAGACCCCTCAGCGGGGCCGCCCTCATGCACAGCCCGTCCCCGCACCGCGAGCGACGCCAAAACAGCCGCCCCCCCAACCTCACGGACTCCAGAGCCTGCCCCTCCTCTACCCGGGACAAGCCCACCCCGGGAGCCTCTCAGGACGCCCCCGCCGCTCTCACCACACCAAGCGAGACCCCGTTACCGCGAGCCCCCCCCGTCACCTCCAGCTCCCGCTCCCGCTCCGCCGCTCCCGCCGCGCACAGGCCCCAGCGCCGCCACGGCGAGAACCCGGAACTTCCGGATCCCCTCCCCGCTCCGGGAGGGGGCCGGGAGCATGCTGGGAATTGTAGTCCTGGCTGCCCCCTCCCCGCCGCCTCTCTGCCGCGGCCGCGGGGAGCGCGGACTACAACTCCCATGATCCCCCTCGGCGAGCGCCGCCTACAACCCCCATGATGCCGCGCGGCGGGTCGCCGCGATGGCCGGGGTGCCGCCGCGGTCGGGGCCGGGACCGGGACCGGGGGTAGGGCGGGAGGCGCCCGCTCGCCGCCGGCTCCGAGCCCTCCTCCGGCCCGCCTAGGCCGTGCCCAGGGGGCTGCAGGGCGGCCCCGGGAGGAGCCGCGGAGGTGGGTCCCTGCGCCGTGTCCTTTGTGGGGGGTCCGGGGCCTGGGTCGCGTCGGGGCTGTGGGAGCGGTGACACCTCGGCGCTGAGGGCGGAGGGACCGGGGAGGGGCCGCGCTGGGCCGGGGGAGGGTCCCGGGGGAGCCTGGCCCACGGGAAGGTCAGCAGGGTCGGGGGGAGGGTGAGGACGGGGCCCTGATGTGCTCCCCTGAGCCCCGCAGGGCTGTCACAGGCTCTCCCAAGGGAGGACGGAGCTCTGACCAGCTCCCCACAGCCCTGCAGGGCTGTGCCAGGACTTTGGGGACAGGGTTCGGCTGCCCCAGGTGAGGACGGGGCCATAACCCCCCCCGGCACCCCGGAGGGCTGTCACAGGATTCTGGGGACCCCCGTGTCCTCGGGGGCAGCGTTACCCCGTGCTGGGTTAGGGGCAGGGGGTGTCCCTGGGCACGGGGCAGAGCCGGCGCTCCGGGAACTTCCCCACCAGCCGGCTTCGGAGGCACACAACCCCCAGCCGGCCTGCCTGCCTCCTGTTGCTTTCGGCTGTGCTCCCTTTTGGGCTGGCGTTCCCCCGGCGAAGGAGCCGGGCTAGGGGCACGGCCGGCTGTGCCCGGGGGGCTGGGGCTGCAGAGGGCACCCGGCTCCCGGGGTGACGCCATCTGTGCCGGCTCAGCAGCAGTGTCACCAGCCTGGTCCCATCGCAGTCACCTAATCCGGGCCGAGGAGGGTCATAAAACCCGCCCTTTGCAAACATGAGGCCTCTGGGATCGCGGGTGTGCGGGACCTGCCCCATCCAGGGCCGTGTCCCTTCCCCCTCGCTGCCGGGAGCAGCACGGAGAGGCTGAGCGGCTTTCACGGGGGAAATTGGGGCCAAGCCTGGATGAAAGGTGCCGGGGCGAGGGGACTGGAAAGAGCTGGGGCTGCGTGAGAGAGGAAATCCTGCTGGATTAGAGCAGCTTTCCTGACGTCTCACCAGGGCTCGGTGCTGCCTGCTGAGCCAGCGGGATCGGGTCGTGGGTCCTGCCGTGGCCCTCTTGGAGAGTGGAGCGTTTTGGGATCTGCTTTGAGGGTGAGGGGACACAGGGGTGACACTGTGCATCACACACAGGTCCTGCCCCGAGGAATGGCTGCGGATGTCCACAAGAAGAAAAGCTGGGAGGTGCCCAATGGGTCCCTGGCGCCGGGAGATGGGCAGCACACGGAACGGTCTGAGAGCCCCACGCCAGGGCTGGCACAGGGCACGGAGCCAGGTATGGGGCACAGCTCGATGACAGGGTGAGCAAGGGGGGTGGTAAAGCAGCTCCTTGTACAGTCTGGGCCCTCTGCAGCCCCACAGGCAGGAGGAGATGGGCCCACTGGCAACTCCCCACGAGCAGAACCTGCACTCCAGGGTGCTGTGGGATAGGGAGAGGAGGCAGGTCCCTCCCTGCAACCCCCGCTTCCCTTCACGTCCTCTGCCCAGCGGGGGGAACGCATGGACAGGTGCTGCATGGCCCGTTATTCCAGGGGCGGGGCAGGAGGGAGCCATGTTTGTGCACACACGCTCGTACGAGGACCTGACGAGTCCCGAGGACGGGGCGGCCGCGGCGCGGAGCCCGGAGGAGCAGCGGGGGGAGCGGGGGGAGCAGAGCAGCATGGAGCAGATCAGCAAGGACTTCAGCGAGCTGAGCACGCAGCTCACGGGCATGGCCCTCGACCTGGAGGAGGAGATGAGGCCAGGCAAGGAGGGGAAGCTGGAGGAGTCCCCGCAGACCCCCCGCCGCGACTCGGTGCTGTCGGGGAAGGAGGAGGAGGATGTGACCATGGATGCCTGGCGCATGCACCGGAAGCACGTCTTCGTGCTGAGCGAGGCGGGCAAGCCCGTGTACTCCCGCTACGGCTCTGAAGAGGCCCTGTCCAGCACCATGGGTGTCATGATGGCCCTGGTGTCCTTCCTGGAGGCTGAGAAAAACGCCATCCGGTCCATCCATGCAGGTACTGCCCTGGGGGAACATGGGATTGGGGGGGTTGCAAGTTGCCCGTTGATGTGCTTACTGTGCTGGGCCACATTAGCTGTCCCCAGGGGCAGATTGGTTGGTGGGAGGAAAGGCTGCAGCCTCTCTGTAGCCCTGGGAAACCAGGCTTACAGGTCTGTCCCTGGCCCCCTGGGGACTCCCTCCCAAACAGATGGCTACAAGGTGGTCTTCGTGCGGAGGAGCCCGCTGGTGCTGGTGGCAGTGGCACGCACCCGGCAGTCAGAGCAGGAGATCGCCCACGAGCTGCTCTACATCTACTACCAGATCCTGAGCCTGCTCACCTGGACCCAGCTCAACCACATCTTCCAGCAGAAGCAGAACTATGACCTGCGCCGGCTCCTGGCCGGGTCCGAGCGCATCACTGACAACCTGCTGGACCTCATGGCCCACGACCCCAGCTTCCTGATGGGCGCCGTGCGCTGCCTGCCCCTGGCAGCCAGCGTCAGGGACGCCGTCAGCAGCAGCCTGCAGCAGGCCAAGGCCAAGAGCCTAGTCTTCTCCATTCTCCTGTCCGGAAACCAGCTGGTGTCTCTCGTGAGGAAGAAAGATCAGTTCCTCCACCCCATTGACCTCCATCTGCTCTTCAACCTCATCAGCTCTTCCTCCTCCTTTCGGGAGGGTGAAGCCTGGACTCCTATTTGCCTCCCCAAGTTCAACTCCAGCGGCTTCTTCCACGCCCACATCTCCTACCTGGAGCAGGAGATGGACCTGTGCCTGCTGCTGGTCTCCACTGACCGTGAGGACTTCTTCACTGTGTCTGACTGCAAGCGGCGCTTCCAGGAGCGCCTGCGGCGGCGGGGGGTGCACCACGCCCTGCAGGAGGCCCTGCGCACCCCCTTCTACAGCGTTGCCCAGGTGGGCATCCCCGACCTCCGGCACTTCATCTACAAGTCCAAGAGCTCCGGGCTCTTCACCAGGTGAGGCCCCAGGGAACCATCAGGCCAAGGCCACAACACAGGGCATGGGCCAAGCCCCTTCTCCAGGGGGCTAACAGGGTGCTGTGTTCCTGCAGTCCCGAAATTGAGGCTCCCTACGTGCAGGAGGAGGAGAAGGAGAGGCTCTTGGGGCTCTACCAGTACCTGCACAGCCGGGCCCACAACTCTTCACGGCCCCTGAAGAACATCTACTTCACAGGCCCCCGAGAGAACCTCCTGGCGTGGGTAAGGCGGTCAGCGGGTTTCGGTGAGCCCATCTTTCCTGATCCTGCATGGTGGGGAAAGGGGATGGTGGCACTACACAGCACCAGCTCCATGGTCCCCAGGAAGGCCCCCAAGCCTGTTTTGGGAGTGAGCCTGCCCTTGTGTGAGGGAGAGATGGGCAGGGATAGCAGCAGGAGCTGGTGAATTTTGGTACCAAGGGCTATGCCACATACTGTTTTGAACTCAGTGCTGTGGAGAAAAACTACTCTGGGGGCAAACTCCAGGGTTTGGTCCTCCCACTTCTGAGCAAACCAGATGCCACCCATTTAGGGTACCACCTCATGTCCCTGCACTGGAGCCCCTGTGCCCATTCCCAGTAGCCCGTGGTGGGACGATGCAGTGCCAGCCCCAAGTGGGCCAACTCCTGTTCCCAGCATGTAATCCTCTTCCTTCTCCCAGGTAACCAACGCCTTTGAGCTCTATGTATGCTACAGTCCTTTGGGGACGAAGGCCAGTGCCATCAGTGCTGTCAACAAGCTCATGAAGTGGATCCGCAAGGAGGAAGACCGACTCTTCATCCTCACGCCCCAGACATACTGATGGGCATCGCCCAGGGCATGGTGCCAGCTGGAAGAGCCCCTGCTGAGCCAGGGAGCCTGTTCCCAGGGATTCCTAGGCCGTGCATCTAGGGGAGAGGGCATGGTGGGACACCAGAGCACAGGGAAACCCCCCCGTGGGACTGTCCAACCTGGATGTTAGAGACGGAGTACACGGGGAAAGGGAAAGGGGATGAGCAGGACTTTCTCAGCTGCAGGCAGTGCCCCAACTGGGGGGCTGCCCTTCCTCTGTGGTCCCCCAGCTCCATCCCTGGAGGGGGGCTGCGGGTACCCCAGGTTGCTGAAGGGGAGCAGAGCCCCCAGGTCCCGCTGCCTGTTCCTAGCATCTCCTTTCTCTGATATCCTGTGGCTGTGCCAAGGGTAGGAATCCCCAGGGGAGACATGGCAGCACACAGGGGACCCCTCTGCTGCTATGCCCGCAGATGGTGGGTGACACCACCTAGGCAGGGGAGAGGGCTGGCCTGGGGCATGCACTGCTCTCCCTGCCCTGGGAGAGCTGGACCTCCCAAGTGCCAGGGAGTCCCTGGCAGTCCCATTGCAGGTTTGCCCCCTTGGCATCTGTATGAGCCCTGACCCTTCCCACTGTGGCTGTGAAAAGGATGTCCCTGGGGATGCTGGCAGGCAGGGTGGGTCAGCCTGCCCCAGCTGGGATGACAGGGTCCTGCCCACCTCCCAGTGGGGACACAGAGCAGCTCCAGAGAGATCTGGGGTCCATCAGGGTGCTTGTGGGCTTGTGGCACTGGCTCTGGGTAGTGGATCCTAAAGGGGCAGCTCAAGCACAGCCCTTTGGAGACCCCATTGGCACAGGGCCCTGGTGCCCCTCAGCCCAAGGAGGATCTTCCCCTTGGCACAAGAACACCTGCCCCCAAAAACCCAGCCCCTTGAGCCAGTTATGCTGAGCTTGCTGCACAGGGGCCACTTTCCCAGCCATCCCCAGGCACTGGTGTGGGCTTGAGCAGCAGCAAATGGCCCTACTCCCCGTTTTGGGGCTGTCTGGATAGTGCTGGGGCAGGTGTTTGAGGATGGCATTCTGACAACAAGGGAGCTGGGAAGGACCTGGCAGAGCTAGCACAGGGATCTGCTCCTGTGTTTATACTCCTGCCAGAGTGTAATCGCTTGTCTTTGCTCATAAACATTATATGGACCCTAAGTCAAGTCTTGTCGCATTCGTTTTCGTCTGCTGGACTGAGGGGATGACCAAGCTGAGGGGGAGGTTTGATCCAAGTTTGGCTACGGTGCAGTCCAAGCCGGAGGACCGGCTGGGGGCCGGGGAAGCTGACCGGGAGTGGTGTGAGGCCAACGGGGCTGTGCTGGCAGGAGGCGGCGCTGGCTGGAGACGGGGAGCGGCGGTATCCCCGGGCTAGGCTGGCCGGGGCCAGCTCATGTCGAAAGCGAGCCGAGAGGCTCAGCCGGAGGAAGGAGCTGTTGGGTAAGGCCCGGGGCCAGCGGAACTGCCGTGCCTTGCACAACGCGGGGCGGGAGCCTGGGAGGGCCGGGGCTGGCCAGGTGGCAGGGACAGCAGAGCCCATTTTCGGTGTGTTCAGCCCTTCCTGGGACCAAAGTCCCCAGCTGTCTGAGGCAGCGCCCTGCTCAGCTGGAGGAAAAGTTCATGTGCAAAGGGAGCCACAGTCTCAGGGTCGGAGGGCAGCAGGGCACTTGGAGGGCAAATCCACGTATGGATCGGGATGTAAAGCACATTCCTGCATCCCTGGAAGCGCAGTGCTGGCACTTCCTGCCACCGCAGCCGGCTGGGGAGGAAAGGGACATGAGAAACAGAGTGGGCACAACAGAAATAATCCCCACGGATGCCCTCTCAAAGCTGCGACTGCCCCAGCCCTGCTCTTGCTCCAAGGCTAGGGACCCCAGTCCCGAGCCTGCCGCACCCCCAAAGGCTGCCGCATTCCCCTGGAAGTGAGCAGCAAACTCACAGGTGCCAGAGTGGGAGCTTTGGGGCAGCGTTAATGTCGATTCCATGTCTCAGGGTGGAGCAGCGGGGGTGGGGGCTGTGGCCAAGGGTACCAACATGCAGGACCCCACAAGTGCCCCGGGATGCCGTCATCCTCCTCGCAGCCATGGGGACCCTCAGAACGCCACCCGGACCTGCGGTGGGCACCCGAGGCACCGTGCGAGCCCTGCACCCGTGTCCCGATCAGGGGCCCCGGCTCCCACCCGTGTCCCTCTCGGGCACCGTGCCCACCCCTGTCTGTCCCCCCGAGGTGCCCAGCGCCCCTGCGGGCACCCCGAGCTGCGTGTTCCGCTGAGCACCCCCGCACCCCGGGGCTGCGTGTGCCGGTGCCGGCTCTCGGGGAGCCCCGGGCGGTGCGGGCGCAGGACCCGCCCGCCCCGCTCCGCCCTGTGCTGTCCCGCCCCGTCCCGTCCCGTCCCGTCCCGTCCTGCCTCTCCTGCTCCGTCCCGGCCCCGCTCCGCTCCTCCCTGCCCTGGCACGGGACGGCACGGCACGGCACGGCAGCGCCCAGGTGAGCGCCCCGCCGCCTGGCACCGGGGGATCGGACCGCACCGCACCGCACCGCCCCGCACGGAGCGGGCCGGGCAGCCGCACCCACGGGGACGCCGGATCCGGTGAGCCGCGGTGGGAGCAGGGTGGGGACCGGGGGTACGGCGGGGTCCCTGTCCCGGCAGGCTGGCAGGGACTTTGTCCCAGTCCCGCGGGAATCCCCGGTCCCTGTTGCTGTCCTGGGGATTATCAGGGCTCCCATCCCAGTCCCCGGGGGAGGGTGCTTGGAGGGCAGACATGCCCCGGGGTGACAGGTGAAGTCTGGAGGTGGCAGAAGGCGTGATTTTTCCCCCTGCCACAGACAGGTTGGCTTCACCTCCCGCTCATGGTGTTTGGGAAGAGGTTTGGTGTGGCCAGTCCTCCCCTGGCAACACCCTTCATCGTCTGGCCCCTGGGGACACCAGTACACACAGCTGTGGCAGTGCCTGAGGTCCTTGCCTAAAAGCAGTTGGTAAAACCCTTCCTCCTTTATTTTGGCAGATGCAATGGTGGCCTGTCCTCGGTGTGTCCTGATCCTGCTGGGTGCTGAGCACCATCAATAACCCCACACCAGTGGCACTGCACAGCATGGGCCTGTTGTGCCTCATGTGCCTCTGGCTGGTGCTTGCCCTGACCCCACTGGGCACCGGCGCCTGGGAGTGCCCCCGCATCCCTTACAGCTCCACCAGGAACTTCTCTGTCCCCTACACGCTGCCCAGCCTCAACGCCAGCAGCCCCATCCAGAATGTTGCCATCTTTGCTGACTCTGATGGCCAAGTTGCTGTCTTTGTGGCCGTCCGCAACCGCATCCTCCTGGCCAGCCCCGAGATGCGCCTCCTCTCTGTCCTTGTCACCGGCCCAGTGGGCAGTGCCGAGTGTGAGATCTGTCGCCTCTGCCCAGCCACCACTGATGGCCCCGAGGACACGGACAATGTCCTGCTGCTGCTGGACCCGCTGGAGCCATGGTTGTACAGCTGTGGCACATCACAGCACGGGCTGTGCTACCAGCACCAGCTGAAGGTGCAGGATGGTAAGGTGGCCATCACAGCCACAAACTGCCTGTACTCAGCCATGGGTAATAGCCCCACATTCTGCCCTGACTGCGTGGCCAGCCCCCTGGGGACCAGTGCCACTGTAGTGGCCACCTCCTACGCCTCCTTCTTCTACCTTGGCTCCACCATCAACAGCAGCGTGGCAGCCCAGTACAGCCCACAGTCGGTGTCCGTCCGCAGATTGAAGGGCACCTTGGACGGCTTTTCAGACGACTTCCAGTGGCTGACGGTGCTGCCACAATACCGTGACAACTACACAATCCACTACGTGCACTCCTTCGCCGACGGGGACCACGTCTACTTCCTGATGGTGCAGCCGGAGCGGCCGGGCTTGACGGTGTACCACACACGCCTGGCACGGCTCAGCACCCACGAGCGCGACCTCCGCCGCTACCGCGAGCTCGTCCTCGACTGCCGCTTCGAGTCCAAGCGCCGGCGCCGGCGGCGCAGCAGCGAGGAGGATGCTGAGCAGGACATTGCCTACAATGTGCTGCAGGCAGCCCACACTGCCCGCCCTGGAGCCCGCCTGGCCCGTGACCTCGGCATCAACGACACCGACATGGTGCTCTTCGGCGCCTTCGCCGAGAGCAAGCCAGAGAGCTGGGTGCCACGGGAGAACTCAGCTGTCTGCGCTTTCCCACTCCGCCTCCTCAACCAGGCCATGGAGGAGGGCATGGAGAAGTGCTGTGGCACCGGGCACCAGCCACTGCTGCGAGGACTCAGCTTCTTCCAGCCGGTGGAGTACTGCCCGCACAACGTGAGTGATCCGCCCTGCACTGCGGGTTTCGGAGTCTGGGGGTCGGCTGGGATGTGGGGAAGTGGGTATAGGATTCTGGGAAGTGCTGGTAGAGCAGGGTGGATGGTGGGGTGGGGTAGGGCAGGGGGAGAGAGGCATCACACAGGTATGAGTCAGCCTGGCAGCCACCCACCACCTATTGCAGGGGCCGTTTTGCTTCAGCAGCCCCGGCCGCACCAAGGAGGCAGGGTGCTGGTGGGGGTCTGGTTGAGCTCCCCACCTCACCGACAGGTCTCTCAGCACACGGGCACACTGCTCCATGCCCTGCACTGGGCTAACAGTCCCTCTCCTGGTGTGGCCTCTCCAGAAGCACTGGCTCCAGCCCCCGCAATGACTGTCCCTGGATCCCAGCCAGCCTCTCCAGCTTGTTTGTGTTGGGGGGGACAGGGAAGCCATGGAGCCTGGGTGCTCTCCAGAGTGGATGCGTGAGGTGTTGGCTGCTCCTGCCTTGTCCCCCAGGCTCAACCACCGCCCTCTCTGGGCAAATAAACCACAGGCGGAAGTGCAATTAGTCACCGGGGTTCCTCGGCTGCCGCAGCAGCCGGGCAGGAACACCGTGTCCCAGGTACAAGCCCCAGCATGGCAGGACACAAATAGGTGGGCGCCCCAGCAGGGCCCTCTCGCCCCAGCACATGAGACAAGTTTTGGCATTCTCAGCCTGGAACGGGGCAAGGTGCAGCCGAATCCCCTCCTCTTCCCACTCGGAGCAGACAGCTCACTGCCGCTGACTCACACCGCAGCGGGGCGAGCCCAGAGGGGACCCCAGCCCTGCTCATTGGGGGTGTGCAGTGGGGACCCCACCCGTGGCTCCTGGTGTCCCCCTTCAACTCCGCGCCCCACTGGGCTCCAGGGGTCAGGGAGGGCTGAGTTTGGGCTGTGCATCCCATGGTGCGGGCACTGATAACCACATCCAGATGGAGTGGGAGGGGAGGGCAGGATCTGACGCCACACCGGGGTGGCGGGAGGGGCTGCGGATGTGTTTTTTCCCCCGAATTTTCCCAGCCTGGAAGGGAACTTGGGTAATCTGGTGCTGCCCCAAAATGTCTCACAGCTGGAGCTGGTGCCCGCCTGTGAGGGTGTGGCAGAGTTGGGGTGCCAGGGCCAGCTTCAAGGCACCCATCCTGTGCTTGGCTGTAGGTGAACCTCTCAGCACCAGTGATCAACACCAGCTGCTGGGACCAGCCCACCCTCGTCCCCGCCGCCTCCCACAAGGTGGACCTGTTCAATGGGCAGCTGGCTGGTGTCCTCCTCACCTCCATCTTTGTCACTGCCCTGGGGGATGTCACTGTGGCCCACCTGGGCACAGCTGAGGGACGCATCTTCCAGGTAGGATGAGGAGCCAGGTGGGTGGGGGTTCCAGCGAGCTGTGGGGTGCACTCAGCCTCCCACTCTGCCCCACTGCAGATGGTGCTCCAGCGCTCCAGCTCCTACCTCCTGACCTTGGCCAATTTCTCCCTGGGGGAGTCGGGGCCGGTGCAGGGTGCCATGGGGTCACAGAGCCACTCACTGTTCTTCGCTGCTGGCACCAAGGTGAGTGGGGAATCTGGGGGCTGTAGGGTGGGTGCTGAGCCCCACATGCCCCCCTCACCTCCGCTCTCCATCCCCAGGTGTGGCGCCTGAATGTCACCGGCCCCGGCTGCCGCCACTTCTCCACGTGCCAGCGCTGCCTGCGTGCCGAGCGGTTCATGGGCTGTGGATGGTGCAGGGATGGGTGCAGGCGCCGCCATGAGTGCGCCGGACCCTGGGTCCAGGACAGCTGCCCACCCATCCTCACCGACGTAGGTCTGCGCCGCCGTCCCCCTGCTCCCTACACCTCCTGTGCCCTGGGGTGGGGAGGGAGGTGGCAAACGGGGTGGCTTGTGGTGGGATGCCCGCCTGAGACAGATGAAGGGAACCCCAGGGAAGGGGTTTTCTGGACTTGCAGATGTCATTGGTCAGGGCTCTCGGTGTCACGGGTGCTTCTCCCACAGTTCCATCCCCGGAGTGCCCCACTGCATGGTCGGACACGGGTGACGCTCTGTGGCATGACCTTTCGTTCCCACTTGGACCCTGACCCCAGACACAGCCCCCCCAGTGCCTACCGGGTGACCGTGGGGCAGCGAGGCTGCACCGTGCTGCCACAGGAGAGCAGGAGCTACAGGTGTGTGGCAGTGCTGGGAGGGAACAGTGACAGAGAGGGCTTTAGGGCTGTCCCCTGGCCTGGGGCTGACCCCCATCCCTGCTCCACAGACCTCTGCCCACCTCCCGCCGCAAGGAATTTGTGGATGTCCTGGTGTGTGAGCTGGAGCCGGTGGGTCCAGCAGCCTTGAGGGGCCCAGCCAACGTGGTGCTCACTGTGGAGGAACCCTCCAGACCCTCTGGCTTCCATGTCCAAGGCTCCACCACCCTTGGTGGCTTTGTCTTTGTGGTACGGTCCCACACTGGCAGTCACCCCAGCTACCCCCTGGGAGGGTTTGGGGGGTTTGGCTTGCCCACCCACTCACTCCACTGACCCCATCTCTGCTCAGGAACCCTGCATCAGAGCCCTGCACCCCCTGTTTGGCCCCCAGAGAGGTGGCACACACCTCTCACTCCAAGGCACCCACCTCTCATCGGGGAGCAGCTGGAGGGTGATGGTCAATGACTCCGAATGTGCCCTGATTGAGCAGCCCAGGTATGCCCCTGTTCCCCCCAGCAGGCATAAGGGGGTCCCTGGCATGGGGACTGGCACAGGGAACCCCTACAGTCCTGCTGGTCTCCCCAACCACATCTGCTGTGTCCCCAGGCAGAACAATGGGACAATTCAATGCACAGCTCCCACTGCCCGTGGCCTGGGTGCAGCCTGGGTGGCCCTGTGGATTGACGGGGAGGAGTTCCCAGCCCCCCTGCCCTTCCAGTACCGCCCTGACCCCTCTGTGTCAGCCATTGTCCCCAACTGCAGCTATGAGTAAGTGCACAGGCTCCCTTCCCCTGGGTGAAGGGGACATTCCTGGCTTTCTACTATTGTGGCTGGGTTGAATGAGCTGCTGGAATTGCGTGCACCCCAGGCACGACACACACCTTGGGCACCACATGCACACCAAGGGCAATGTGTGCCCTGGGGCAATGTGCACTCTGGGGAATGCATGCACCCTGGGGACCATAAGCACCCGGGGATCCTGATTCCTGGCCACCACAGGGGCTCGTTGCTCACCATCATTGGCACCCACCTGGACTCTGTGTATCGCGCCAAGGTCCGCTTTGAAGCCAGCGGTGTGATTACCAAAGCCACAGTAAGCACCTGGGTGGGAGGCCATCACCCCCCCAGCTCTGCCCTGCCTGCCCCAATCCCCTGGTGGGCACCATTCCATGCTGGTGCCCAGCATCCCCCTGCCCACAGGAGTGTGAGGATCCACTGTCACCGGAGCAGCTGCTGTGCCACAGTCCAGCCTTCCGCTTCAAGGGCAACGTGGATGTTGTGCTGGGGAACCTGAGTGTGCTGCTGGATGGTGCTGATGGCCGATGGCTCTTCCACCTCCACTACTACTCCCGGCCCAAGGTCTTCCCCTTGGAGAAGGAGGACAGGCGCCTCCGCCTCAAGCCTGGTGATGATGAGATCGAGGTGCATGTACGTGGGGCAGTGGGGTGAGCCAGGGTAGGAGGTCCCACCCCCAGGACCCCCGAGCTTAGGGCTCTGTGTCTGGGCAGCAATTGGGTCTGAACGCCTTGGCTACCTGCATGAACATCACCATGACGGTGGGTGGCCGGGACTGCCACCCCAATGTCCTGAACAACGAGGTGACGTGCCGCCTGCCCCGGGAGCTGCGCCTGCCCCCTGAGGGGGCCCCCGTAGAGGTAGGCACCCCCTGGACAGGCAGCCACCCTCCCCCCCGACCCCTGGTCTCCCACCCCATCCCTGCTGAGCCCCTGCTCCTCCAGATCTGTGTGAATGGTGCCTGCGAGGCACTGGGCTGGGTGCTGTCTCCCCCCATCTCGCTGGACCTGGCTGCCAGCCTGGCCCTGGGCATTGGCATCACCTTCCTAGTCTGCTGCATCCTGGCTGCCATGCTGCTCCGCTGGCACTGGAGGAAGAGGCGAGGTAAGTGCTGTGCTCGCTGGGCACACTGATGCCCCCTCAGCCCCCTCCCATGCCACCCCTCCCACCCCCCTTTTACTGCTGCCCACAGGGACAGAGAACCTGGAGCTGCTGGCACAGCCTGGCCGCAGCAACCCCCCTGTCACCACCCAGCGCCCTGGCGTCGACTACAGGGAGGTACTGGGTAAGTGGGTGTCACTGATGGGTGGTGGGGAGCTGTGTGCTGCCAGCCCTCACTCTGCCTCTGCTTGTCCTGGCAGTGTTGAACACAGCAGGCACTCCCAGCCCTCTGGGGGCCCACACACGGATCACCAGTGTCGGTGCTGGTGCTGGTGCCAGTGCAGCAGGTGGCGGATCCCCCATGCCCCTGCTCAGGGCCACATCCTGCTGCTTGGAGGACCTGCGGCCAGAGCTGCTGGAGGAGGTGAAGGACATCCTCATCCCCGAGGAGCGGCTTGTCACCCACCGCCACGAGGTCATCGGCAAAGGTAACTCTGCAGCCCGGGTTGGCTGTGGCATCACCCACTCACCATGTGCGGTACCAGCTGTGTGCCACCTGTCCCTGCAGGGCACTTTGGCAGCGTGTACCATGGCACCTACTCTGACCCACTGCTGGGGGATCTCCACTGCGCTGTCAAGTCCCTGCACCGTGAGTAGCACCCGCTCCCATGTGCGGTCCCACGGCATGGCAGCAGAGTGCTCCACAGCTCAGCTCTCGGCAGGCATCACAGATCTGGAGGAGGTGGAGGAGTTCCTGCGCGAGGGCATCCTCATGAAGAGCTTCGACCACCCCCAGGTGCTCTCACTGCTGGGGGTGTGCCTGCCCCGCCATGGGCTGCCTCTCGTCGTCCTGCCCTACATGCGCCACGGGGACCTGCGCCAGTTCATCCGCGCCCAGGAGCGGGTAGGAGGGTACCCCAGTGGGCAGGGGGTGGTGGGGAGCCAGGGTCGCCCTGCTCACCACTCCCATCCCACAGAGCCCCACAATGAAGGAGCTCATAGGCTTCGGGCTGCAGGTGGCCCTGGGCATGGAGTACTTGGCCCAGAAGAAGTTTGTGCATCGGGACCTGGCAGCCAGGAACTGCATGTGAGTGTGGCTGAACCGCCAGACCCCCACCACGGGGTCACCCCATGGGTCTGGGGTGCCCGCAGGTCCCCACCTCAACCTGGTGTCCCGCAGGCTGGATGAGACACTGACGGTGAAGGTGGCTGACTTCGGGCTGGCACGGGACGTGTTCGGCAAGGAGTACTACAGCATCCGGCAGCACCGCCATGCCAAGCTGCCTGTCAAGTGGATGGCGCTGGAGAGCCTCCAGACCCAAAAATTCACCACCAAGTCAGATGTGGTAGGCATAACCCTTTTCCCTGTCCCCCATCAACATCCCACATGCATCTCCCACAGCAGCTCTCTGCTCTGCAGTGGTCCTTCGGGGTGCTCATGTGGGAGCTGCTGACACGGGGAGCATCGCCGTACCCTGGGGTGGATCCCTATGACATGGCCCGCTACCTGCTGAGGGGGAGACGTCTGCCACAGCCCTCCCACTGCCCTGACACGCTGTGAGTGGAGCTGGGGGTGGGCAGGGTGGCAGGAGGTTGTCTGAAGGGCTGCCAGCACTGATTGGGGTGTCGGGGCAGGTATGGGGTGATGCTGAGCTGCTGGGCACCAGCACCTGAGGAGAGACCATCCTTCACGGGACTGGTGGGAGAGCTGGAGCGTATCCTGGCCATGCTGGAGGGTGAGCACTATGTCAATCTGGCTGTCACCTATGTCAACCTCGATTGGAGCCCCCCCTTTCCTTCTGCCCCACTGGGGCAGCTGCCTGATAGTGAGGATGAGGATAATGACGAGGAAGAGGAAGACGAGGAAGAAGAGAGCGAGGACACGTCCGTGTGCTGATGGGATGCCCTGCACTGGAGGGGCTCCTGGACGCCCATACACCATAGGCACACTCCCCCAAGGAGGGATACACCATGCAGCTGGATTCTGTGGAGTACCTTCCCTATGGGATGGATGCTGGGACGCAGCTGGGTGCTGTGGGATGCTATCCTGTGGCTCACACCCAGACTCTGCTGCGTGCTCCACGGGCCACAAGGTGCTGAGGGGCTCAGTCCTGAGCTGACTGGTGCTGAGGGACTCAGGCCCATAGTGATGAGGCTGTGCTGTGGGGTCTGAGGCTCAGCCCCACAGTGGCTGGGTGCTGTGGGGGCCCAGGCTCAGCCCCAGCGGGTGCTGTGGAGTGACATGGCCCTCACAGGGCACCCATGGAGTTTGCAGCCTCTTGTCTGCGTGAATCACTCATTAAAACCTAATTATGTTTTTTTTCCCTGGCTGGGATTTTGTCTTTGAGGGAGCTGTGCCCCAGGTTGGCAGCACCCCTAGGCTCCTACATGGGAGTGGCCTCCCCACTCGTTCCCAGGGGCACCCACCTTGTGGGGGGCACAGGTGAGGGGGCACCCACTATTCCCATGCCAGTCACAGGAGGGCACCTGCCCACCAGTGCTGGCATGGCCACCCTGGCACTGTCCCCTGGTGCCCACCATGCCAGGGCTCCTGGACATGGGGTGGTGATGTCCCTGGGGTTCAACTACCTGCCATGTTGGTCATGGTGCACCTGAGATCGTGGCATGATAGATTCCATGAGGCATGGCATTGTGGTGCCTATGGGAACGCAAAGCTCCTGGGATGATGGGTGCCTGGGCATTGGATCAGGTTGCTCTTGGGATCATGGGATCACAGAATCAGGGCATGGGATTACAGTGTCCCTGGCTTTGAGGTGCCCATGGGACCATGGTGCCCAGAACAGGTGATCACAGTGCAGACACAGTGACACCCAGCCCACCTACTGCTCTTTGCCCTGTCTGCCTGCACAGGGTCCCAGTGGGACACACTGCTCTGGGCTTGGGGCTGCTCTCTGGTGACCAAGACTCCTTACCACCCTCATTTAATGATACCTTTATTGCTTCAGTGCTACCAGTGCAGGGGAGGATGCAGCTCACCCTTCAGGGCATGCCCAGAGGCAGGCATGGGACTGCCCTGGAGTGGGACAGAGCAGCTGAACTTCGATGCTCACTGCCTGATGAGCTGGATCTCTGCTCCTTTTGCTGCTGGTGGTGGCAGAAATCACATCTGCGAGAAGCTCATCCTGATGAGGAGATCCTCTCTGCTGGAATTTTGGGGCAAAAATCTCCTATAAGACATCAGAAAAGAGGAATGAAGCAGTGGTGGACATCACTCCCTCGGATGCCGGGCCAGAGTTTGAGGTGGGGAGCAAGGGCAGGGTCTAGGGATGGATGGATGGATGGATGGGTGGGCAGGCAGGAGATGCTCAGGGCAAGCCCAGGGTGGGCAGGGGATGCTGAAACATGCCCAGTCCACAGCTGTGGGCAGCACCATTCCCACTCTATGGCCAGCCACGCAGGTCCTGCCACTGACGCTGGCTTTAAATAAAACCTCCTCGGCTGCTCATTAAGCGGTGCTGGAGCCCGGGGCCGCGTCAGCTCCCATCAGCCAAGCTGTCCATCTCCACTAGTGCCTCGCACCTGCATGGCTCCGCCGCCGCGCGCTGGAGGGTATTTTTAGTGCAGCTGTGTCCCAGCATCCCATGGTCAGGGCAGCTGCCAGCATGGTGCCTCAGTTTCCCTGCAGTGTGGCAGCACTGCTCCCCTGATCTGGGTTTTGGTGTGAGCATAACCCCCAGTGTGGGTGCTGGCCTTGCCCGTGTAAGGTCAAGCAGTGCCATTTCGGCTCCACTGCTGAGTTGCTGTAGCAACAGAAAGGCTCTGGCACGGCGTGGTTATTAGGGTTGGATCAGAAATGGGAAGTGCTGAGGTGTGCTGGGCACTGGTACTGGGGGATGTTCAGTGCCTGGGGAGCAGAGGTGACTGGCTGGGGCACCGACAGCAGGGATGGATGGATGGATGGATGGATGGATGGATGGATGGATGGATGGA
>JAWWEW010000023.1:17047877-17060015 GCA_035583185.1 Anabacerthia variegaticeps
AGAGGTGACTGGCTGGGGCACCGACAGCAGGGATGGATGGATGGATGGATGGATGGATGGATGGATGGATGGATGGACGGACAAACAGGCACTCTGAGTGTTGCTCTCCTCAGCATGAAGCATGGTGGATTCCCAGGGGTGTGGCTGGGTGTCAGATGGGAGCCAGGCCTGCTGACCGGTGACACAGGGGGCAGCTGCGGTGGTACCCAGTGGAAGTGGGGCTGTCTGTGCCAGTGGTGTGGTGGCACAGGGAACTGCTCGTTAGCTGATGAGGCTGGTGTGGTTATGATGACGTGCGTGAGGGCGGCTCCTGCTTAAGGCTGCCCCCATCCCCCCTGCAAATGTGCTTGCAGAGATGACAGATTTCATGCTAATCCGCATTTATCCTGCCCTAATTACGCTGCAGGAGGTGAGGAATGAGTGCCCAGACTTTCATGCCAAGGGCTGGCATGTGCCCACCCCTGCCCACCCCTGCTCGATGCTGCTGGTCAGGACTGGTGCTGGTACTGTGCCCACTGCCATGGGCACTGCAGGGCCGCTGCAGGGACAGGCAGGTGACCTCGCTGGGTGGCAACTTGCATGGCACCTGGCACCCCTGCCCCAGTTGGGGAGTGTCCTGAAGGTGGTGCCTGGGCACCCACAGGTGGGCACTGGGTGGGTGGCACCCTAAGGTGCTGTGTCACAGGGCACGGTTGGCGGAGCACTGGGCTGAGCTGTGGGCATGTGTGCCATCCCAGGCCATGCCACGCTGTGCCATGCCATGCCACCTCACGCTGTGCCCACCCACCACGGCTGCAGCAGAGCAGCCAGCGTCCCACCCCGGCAACGCGCCGTGCACACACAGCATTTTAAATGTTTTATTTGGGGAAAGTGCTGTCGTTAGCAGGGATTAATTATTAAAATCAGAGCCATCTATAAAACATGAGTGGCCGCACGCGGGGCTGCGGGTGCACAAGAGGAGCCAGGCACGGTCCCGCCGCTGGCATCGCCCGGGGACGTGCTGCGACGGCGTTTGCCGGTGATGCCGCAATGGCACCGTGCACCGGCGGCGGCTTCGGGCTCCTCACGGCTAAGTGGGCGCAGGCAGCGGGTGCCACAGGGTGGGGACCGGACTGGAGACGAGCAAAATTGTGCTAAATCAGCGTTTGGGTGTAGCGGTGGTCGCCGGTGCCAGCCGTCCCGGCGAGAGGTGGCAGGAGGCAGCAGGCAGCGCCGAGCTGTTTTTAGCGGCTGCCGGTGCCGGGGAGCGGGCGTGAAGAGCAGCCGCCGCGGCACCGACGTGCCATTTTTAGAAACCGGCGAGTTTTGCTAATGATGCCTGTGAGCGCCGGGGGGGCTGCCCGCACCCCGGCACCCCCGGTCCCTGCTGCCCACAGCCCGGCCCCGGCAGCCAGCCCTGTCCCTCCGGCCCCTCGCCGGGTTCTGGAACTCCTAATTGGGGGCGCCTGCACTGCCCAGGACACCCCTGCACCCACGCGGGGCTCCGCTGGCCCTCAGGGAGCTCCGATGGGCCCTGGGGAGCTCTGGTGGTGCCTGGGGAGCTTCGGAGATCCCTGGGGATTTCTGATGGCCCCTGGGAATCTCTGCTGGACCCCGGGGAGCTCGGCTGGCCCCCGGGAGGCTTCTCTTTACTCCTAAATCCTTCCAGGCTATAAGGCACATCTTTCTCTGCCCCTGAGACAGCACCTGCCCTCAGCTGGGGAGGCTTACCCCATCTCAGTGCCTGGTCAGGACCTGTGCCAGCCACATCATAGTCCTGGTCCTGGTCCTGGCACTGGCCCTGGCCCTGGCCCTGGGAACCAGCTCTCTCCCTTGGGGATGGTTCTCTCCCTGAGCTGTCACCTCGAGCAGCCTCGCTGCACCCCAGTCCCTATGGCTGCAGGTACTGCCACATGGAGACCCTCAAAGCTCTTCCAGTGGGAAGGAGAACCAAACCCCAGGGCCATGTCATCACTGTGATGCAGGAGGACAGTATGGAAACCAAGCTCCCTTCCCACATCAGGGCTCCAGGGACCAGAGCCAGCCCTGGATGTGATGGGGGACAAGTTAGTAGAGAGGTATAAGGCTTTGTGTGCTGTCACTGACACAGGGATGGGACAAACCAGGAGTGGGTGGCTGGGGACAAGTAGTCACACTCGGTGGTGCCCAGCCAGGCAGTGGGCAGTCCCCTCCTCACCCATGGCATGGTCAGCAACTGGAATGGGCTGGAGGAGCTGTAGCACTGTGGGGAGCACCATGCCTGGTGGCAGAGCTGGGGGTCACCGCTGGGGCTGCCCCACACCTGGCTGGGTGGTTCACTGGCTGCTTCCCTTGACACCTTCCAGGGCACATGGGTGTCATGGGACAGTTACAGGGAGGGTGGCCCTGCCACCGTGCACCCTCAGGGCTGCCGATTCCAACAAAGGGCGAGAGGTGTCGATCGGCAGCTGCACCCCCTTTTTTTCTCCCCCTCTCGCCCCCCGCCGGCCCCCCGAAAGGAGGGATGGGGTTTATTTGGCCCTGTTGCCGGGCCGACGTGCGCAATTATCGCTGATTGCCTGGCGGTTGCCATGGCGATGGCGAGCACGCAGGGATGCGGTGCCGCGTGGTGCTTGAGTCACGGACACGCTGAACACCCCCCGCTGCACCCCACTGCACCCCAACATGGACATGCCAAACACCCCCTGCCACACCCCACCGCATCCCAGTACCGACTGCTGAACACCCCACAGTGCTCCCCATTGCACCCCAAAGCGGACACGCTGAACACCCCCCGACACACCCCACTGCACCCCTGCATGGATACACTGAATAGCCCCCGCTGCATCCCACTGCACCACAACACTGACACACTGAACACGCCCCACTGCACCCCACTGCACCCCAACACCAACACGCTGAACACCCCACACTGCACCTCACTGTACCCCTGCATGGACACACTGAACATGCTGTCACACCCCACTGCACCCCTGCACGGATACACGGGACACTCCTCACTGCATCCCTGCATGGGATACACTGAACAACCCCTGCTGCACCCCGCTGCACCCCTGCCCAGACATGCTAAATGCTCCCAACTACAATCCGCTCCACCCCTCCACAGACACACTGAACACTCTCCACTGCACCCCTGCCCAGATATGTTGAGTATTCCCTGCTGCACCTCACTGTACCCCTGCACATGTATGCCAAACACCCCCTGCCGTACCCCAGTGCACCCCAGAACAGACACACTGAACAGCCCCTACTGCACTCCACTGCACCCCCCAGCACGCTCCATTCTGACACTGCACCCCCTCCACCCTGCTGGGGCAGGGGGGTATGGCCAGATGTCCCCCACCCTATGTTCCCCCACCAAGGCAGAGCGTATATTCAGGTGTCCCCCACCTCATGTGCCGCATACGAGGCAGAGGTCTAAAGCTATGTGCCCCCAGCCCTGGCAGTCCCACCTTGGGCATCCCAGGCTTGCTCACTCCAGAGGTCCTGAGAGAAAAATCACCACAGACTGGCCATGACACGCAGGACCCAGCTCTGGGGGGCAGTGGGAAAGATGGTGGTGACATGAGGCAGCAGGACAGGGCACCACAAGGACAAATACCATTGGGCTCAGCAAAGCCCATCGCCCCAAAATAGGGCATGGGGTGGGCAAAGATTTGAACCAGAGTCGGGACCAGGGGACAGTGATGTGACCCTGGGGCAATTGTGCCACGGGCAGGAGGCTCGTGCCAGCAGGTGATGGGCACAAGCTGGGCCAAGGGATGATGGAGGAGTGCCATCCCATCCCTCATGCTGCAAGACACCGCCGGGCAGCCCCGAGCCACACGGGCGCCTGCCGGGTAATTGTGACTTACACTCCAGGTCCCCGCGAGGTGCAGAGATTAATAACCACGGCGTGCTGCTGCCAGCCAGTATGATTAAACTCTTGATTAGAAGCTCAAACTACAGTGCCCCACTAATTCCCCCTGCTCTCATGCGCCGTTAATTACTCGGCACGGGTGGTGGTGGGCCCGGGGCTTGCAGGGCTCAGTGCCATGCAGGGGACAGGGGACAGGGGTGACCCAGGCTGGCTCTGCCTTGGAATGCTGGCTGGTGTCCTGTGTGCAGAGGGGAGATGCTGGCTTTGGGGATGGGACCCTGGTGTTCCCCATCCATGGGCTGGGGCGGGGGGCTGTGGATCCAGGGAGCCACATCCCAGTGGCGACAGTGCAAGCCAGGTGGTTTGGGGAGCTGGGGTTTGGTGGGCACAGGGGCGGGAGGGGAGGGAAGTGGGGGTGCAGTTTGGGAGTGGCACTATATGGGCCACAAATGCCAGTGTGTGGCACAAAGCTGTTGGGGAGGGTCCGCCTACGTGGCTGCAATGCGTGAGGAGCGGTGGGCAAGGGGGCTGGGAAAGGGGCTGGGGGTCCTGCTGTGCCACAGAGACCGTGCTGCCCACCACAGGCTGGGTGCTGTTCCCAGGCTGTGGCCAGAGGTAAGAGAATCAGGGTGGCCAATTTCTTGCTGCTTTCTTGCTCCTTGTCCCAAGGTGTGGGGCACAGACAATACCTGCCGTGAGGGACCCAGCAAGGCCTTTGGCCCTTCAACTGGGGAAGGAGAAATTTCCTGGTTCCCACTGGATCATGGCACAGAGGCAGGAATGTGTGTCTGCCTGTGTCCTCGTGGCACCTTTTAGTGCCCTCAGGAGAAAGACACCTGTGATGCTGAGCCCACACTCAGCTTTGCTAAAATTCTGCTCCTGTCTCTTCTCATCCCACCCAACCCCTCCCATCCCATCCTATTCTATCCCATCTCATCCACCCAGTCCCACCTTATCCCATCCCATCCATCCCATCCTGCCCCATCTCATCCACCTAGTCCCATCTTGTCCCATCCCATCCACCCAGTCCCATCTTGTCCCACCCCATCCCATCCATCCCAACCCATTCCGTATCCCATCCCCCTGCACACCATCCCATCTCACCCCATCCATCCTGTCCCACCCCACCCTATGCCATCCCATCCCGAGCCAGTAGCCATGGCACAGCCCAGGGGACCCCGGCTCACCCCGGTGGGGCCGGTGTGGGGTCCCACGAGGTCTCCAGTCCCATGGGGTCCTGTGGGGTCGCACGGAGACCCCTGTCCCCAGGGCGTGGCGGTGTCCCAGCTCGGTGCCCATGCCCCGGGGAGCCCTGTGGGTCCCCGCCCGCCCCTCCAGTGTGTCCCACGCGTGACCAGCCCCCGATGGGGTGCACGGGCGGGGCGCGAAGTTTGGCGGTGACGTCAGGGGCGGGGCGTGGATGGGCGGGGCGGGGGGCGGGTCGTGTCCCCGCGGCCGCGCCCCCCCAACTTGCCGCGCCGGGCGCGGGGCCGCGCCGCGACGGACCGACGGCTCGGCTGGGCTCTGCTGGGAGCGCTGGGAGCGGCTGGGAGCGGCTCGGCTCGGCCCGCCTCGGCCCCGGCCCGGCGCGGGAGGGCGGGAGGGAGGGGCGCGCTCCCCCCGAGCGGCGGCCCCGGGCCGCAGCCCCCCGTTGCGGTCGGAGAGGCGTGCAGGTGAGCGTCGCGCCGCGCCGGACCGAGGGCGAGGGGGGCCGGGCCCGGCGGGGGGGTGGGGGCGTTGCTGGGATCTGGCACTGGCTGGCCCGGGGCTGCCCCCAACTCTGCCCCCAGCCCCGGTGGCCCGGGACGTCCCGGCGGGGCCGTGCGGGTCCCTGCCCGGTGCGTGTGCTCCCCGACGGCCGCCCGCCGCCGCACTGCCCCCGCCGGCACCCCGCGTCCCGCAGACCCCGAGCCCCGACGGGCGCCGCGGGCACGGCGAGCTGCCGGAGCCCCGCTCCCCCCGCGCCGCCCCGCTCGCCCCCCCGGGCCGCTTCTGCCCCGGTGCCGCCCCCGTCTCCGCGCGGAGCTCGAAGCAGAGACCTGGGCCGGCCCCGTGGCGGGGTTGCTGCCGGAGACCCTCTCCCCGTGCCCCCGCCGCCGAGCATCCCCTCCCGGACCCCGCACCTCTCTCTCCCGCAGTCCGCTCCCTTCCCGCTGCCGCAGCGCTCCGAGCCGGCCAAGCGCAGACCTCCCTGCGGTGCGCGGCCCGGGCTGTCCCCCCGCACGCCCCGGGCCGGGGGCGGTGGGGCTCCCCAAGCCCTGCCTCAGCCCCGGGCCGGGGGCGGTGGGGCTCCCCAAGCCCTGCCTCAGCCCCAGCCCGGGGGCTCCGCGGGCAGCGCGGGGCCGGCCGGCTCCCCCAGTTTCCCTCCGCCTCCCTCCGCCTGCCCGCTGCCTGCCCGCTGCCTGCACTAGCAATCTTTCGGTCCGTCTCAGCCCGGCTGCGTTTTCTGCCTGTCCCCGGTACATCCTTCCCCCGGGACGTGGGGGCGGGATGGCAGCGGGGACCCCTCTACGGACACGTCCAGGGCAGCTGCAGGTGGAAGGGGGGCTGGAGGTGGAGCAGTGGCCGGTGGCACCTCACACCGTGGGGCAGAGCTGGGGGTCGGGGGGCTGGGGGGCCCCGCTGGCGAGGGCTGCACGGCTGCGTCATCCCTCCGTGCCATCCCCACCCGGCCACCCACTTCCCCGCTATTGTCTTACACCCGCTGTTGCTTCTGCTCCCAAATTAGACACTTGGAGGGGGGTGCTGGCTGCGTGCGGGTGCCAGCGCAGCACGGAGCCTTCCCCCTGGTACCCCGGGGAGGGAGCGCTCACCCTTTCACCCACCCCTTGCCCCTGGGTGCCCCTGCCACGGTGAGGGTGCTCTCACCTGTGGGGTGCAGGTGCTGGCCCCAATGTGGGGCTGGGTGCCAGCCTCCCGTGCAGGGTATCTCAAGTGCACTGAGAACCCCCCCAAGCCAGCCTGGGGCAGGAGAGGGTACTGGTGCTCAGCCCTGTCAGGATGGGTCCCCACTAAAGCAACGGGAACTAATTTTATGAGCGCAGATTAGCTGAGCGCTCACAGAGACAGCAATAAAATCCCAATATATCTTCCTGCCCGGGTCCCCTTCCCAACTAATCCTGGCATTGTGCCACCAGTGCTGGCAGCCTGCCTGCCCGCCCACAGGCCAGCCCTACCCCTGATGGTCTGTGGCACTGAGCCCACTGCCACACCAGCAGCTGCCAGGACAACCCTCATCCCCCTTCGCCGGGCACAGCGGCACAGCAGAGCCAGCATCGTGTGGCATGGGGACACGGAGGTGCCAGGCAGGGCACGTTTGCCGGAGAGGCTGGTGGGATGACTCAAGCGTGGGCTGGAAAGCCTCACCCAGTCTGTGGCATGGGCAGGGGTGTCCCAAGGGTGCTCTGCTTCTCTTTCAGGACTTGGTGCACACTGAGCAGGATGGGGGTGGGTGCTCTTTCCTGGTGCAGGCTTTCCTGGCAGGAGGGTAGCTGGGTGCCATGCAAGCTGGGAGCACCCATCCTGTAGGCATTGCTTGGGCAGGCACAGAGGCAGGTCAGCCCCAAGGGATGGAGGCAGGAAGGAGTATCCCCCCATTCCCTGGCTCACCACACTCATGTCCCGCCCAGGTTTGGGTCAATCACCCCAGGGAGAACTTAGGTACATGCCCTGGCTGCTGTGGGCAGGACCACCTTCCTCCCAGGGCCTGCACAGCAGGGATGAGGCCGTGCACCCGCAGGTGGGTCGGGTACTGCCGGGTGCTGCCCGTCCCTGCCCCCTCCAAAGGATGTGCCACTTTCTGCATCTTCAGCTCCCATTGCCATAGCAACAGGCTCGGCGCTTGGGTACCCGCGATGCCGGCTCCCGCATCCCGCACTGCCATCCTGCCCGCAGCCCTCACCACGGGGCCCCGGGCACTGGCGGCACCGCACAGCCAGGCTGGCACAGCACACTGTGGTGTTTGGGGAGCTTTAGTTCTGGGCAATGGGTGCCTCCAGCATCCCACCGCAGGGTCCCACTCTGGCCCACCCGAGAAGGCTGGGGGGCCCCAGGCAGCTCTGTCACCTTCTGAGCCATCAGAAAATAATGTCAGCTGAAACTTCCTCCTGGTAACAGGGTGGGAAAGGGAAAAAATATCACTTTATGCAATGAAATTTTTTTCTGGGAAGCTTCCAAGGAGGATCTGGTTTTGAAGGGTTCCCAGCAGCAAAGCAAGGGGCAAAACATCCTTCCTAGAGGGCTGGAGGAGCTGCTGTGTGCCAAGGCCGGTCAGTGTCCTGCCCACAGCCAGCAGCAGGAGGGCTGGCACCTCTGACCTGCGGTGCCTATCTGCCCAGTGCCGCAGTCAGGGCTGGTGAAAGGGATGGGGAGCTGAGGCTGGTGTAACCCACTGCACATGTGACAACGTGTGAAAATGCTCTGCCTGGGGAGGTCCCGGGTGCTGAAATGTCACTGTGGGACAAAACTGGGCTGAGAAACAGGAAAGGGTCGATTCACCTCCGCTTCCCTCCCCAGTGGGTGCTCCAGGCCCTGTGCTAGCCCTGTGCTAGCCATGGCTGCTAATTAACAATTAACGATCTACAAAAGGGGGGCCATAGGGGCCAGCTTGTGGCTGTGCTGGCGGCTTGAGCCCAGGCAGAGAGGCTGGACGCCACGGGGATGGATGCACGTCGGTGGGGCTGGGCACATGGCAGCCTGCAGTAGCTGGGGAGCATGAGCAGCCGCTGAGCTCCGTCAGGTTTTACGTAAATTAGTGCAGCTGGGGAGGGCCTGCTGTGGGCTCCAGGGGGGCCGGCAGTGCCGGGGCTCTCACCGCCTCTCCCTGCCCTGCCACAGCACCGGGCCCTGCGATGCCGTTTGGCTGCGTGACGCTGGGAGACAAGAAAGATTATAACCAGCCGTCTGAGGTGACTGACAGATATGACCTGGGCCAGGTCATCAAAACGTGAGTTGGTCCCTCCACGGCCCGCGGATGCCCCGGGGACCCCAACGCCTTCAATACCCTTGGGCTGAGGAGTGGCACAACGCTGCCTACAGGGGCTCTTGGGGTGCTGGTGCCCAGCTGGGCTAGGACTGCAGGGTGCATTTTGGGGTGGCTATCCCCTAATTAGTCCTTCTTGCTCGTGGGTGCATGGGGGTATTCACAGCCGGCTCTGAGGAGGGCAGTGAGCTTTCCCACCGCTGCTGGCTGCAGCTGGTTATCTCCCTGTATCCCTCTTTCCTCACACAAGACTTGCAGGGATTGAAGCAATTCTGCATGATCCTGGCTCCGCCGTGCGCTTTGGGAAGCAGGAGGGCTCTGCTCCAGCAAAGGAAAAGCAGTTATCACTTGTGGGGGAGCAGAGCACTGCTGCTTCCCCCAACTTTTATTGCCGTGATGGGGCACCCGTTACGATGCATTCCAAAAAATTAAGCTTTCAGATCCATTGAGAGTGTTTTGACCCCAAAATACGCAGCAGAATTTTTTCCATCTGGCTCCAAAGCAACCACTTGGCCATTGGTCATGCCAGGTGGGGTTACACTGGGTGGCAGTGGGGACCTTGGTGTTCTTGGATCTTAGCTCCATCCTCTGGGCAGCCTGTCCCAAAGCCCACAGATCCCAGATCCCCTCCACCCAGGGCAGTGGCCATGGCCACGAGGATTTCAGCACAGCAGGAGGGATTGGAAGCCAAAGGCTTTGCTGGAGCAGTGCCGAGTGCCCCCGGGGGGCTCCCCTGTGGCCCCAGCCTGGCCGATGGGCTCAAGCACCATTAATAATAGAACAGAAACACTGCAGCAACTGGCACATCTTCCCTTCTTTCTCCCTGACCGCAGTACTGACATTAATGTCGGGGTGTGCTGCTGTTCCACCTCGGCACAGGTGTCTACGCAGTGGGTCTTCCCCCCGCTGTTGTGAGAAGGAGGCTTTTTGACCAGCAAATTTTACCCCTTCCCTATCATTTTGCTTATTCCATATCAGTTCCTTCTCACTGTTGTTTTTTTCTTCCCCTCTCCTCCAAAGAGGTTTTTAGCCACAGCTTCCATCCACTCCTGTAGCATCTCCCCTGACCTCTGGGATTGGGGGAACAGCTGGTGGGCCCAGGGACCACCTGAGCACCCCAAGCTCAGCGGTGCCCAGGAAAGGGGTGATGGTTGGGGGTACCCTTGCAGGGAAGAGTTCTGTGAAATCTTCCGGGCCAAGGAGAAGACAACAGGGAAGCTTTACACCTGCAAGAAGTTTCTGAAGCGGGACGGGCGGAAAGTGCGGAAGGCGGCCAAAAACGAGATCATTATTCTCAAAATGTGAGTGCTGTGGCTGGGGGGGATCCCGTGTTGCTGAGCAATGGGGGGACCTCCACCCATGCCCCTGTGTCTCTGCAGGGTGAAGCACCCCAACATTCTACAACTAGTGGACGTCTACATCACCCGCAAGGAGTATTTCATCTTCCTGGAGCTGTAAGTTTGGGAGATGCAGGGGGGTGTTCAGAGTGCCCCCAGCAGGGTGGGGTCTTGGCAGAGCTACTGTCTGCAGGGCCACCGGCCGAGAGGTCTTCGACTGGATCCTGGATCAGGGCTACTACTCCGAGAAGGACACCAGCAATGTCATCCGGCAGGTGCTGGAGGCTGTTGCCTACCTGCACTCGCTCAAGATCGTCCACAGGAACCTCAAGGTGGGTGGTGGGCAGGTGGGAGCACCCATGGGTGCTGCCATGCCCCCCACCCTGGCACTCACGGCCCCTGGACCGGCAGCTGGAGAACCTGGTGTACTATAACCGCCTGAAGAACTCCAAGATCGTCATCAGCGACTTCCACCTGGCCAAGCTGGAGAATGGGCTCATCAAGGAACCCTGCGGCACCCCTGAGTACCTGGGTGGGTGAGAACCAGACAGCTGGGTATGCAAGGGAGGGCAGTGCTGCAGGGGTTCCTGCAGGTCCCTGCTGCTTATCTTCACTCTGGGGGACTGGTCCTGTGGGCTCCTACTGGGTCCCTCCTGATGATCACGGGTGCCCCTGGCAGGTCCCTCCCATTCCCCATCACACTCTGGGGGCTGATCCTGGGTGCTTCCAGTGTGTGCCTCCCACTTTCCATGACCCCAGGGCCAAACAGCTGGGACATTTGTGACCTCGGGGCAGATTTGTTCTTCTGTCCCCTGCAGCTCCGGAGGTGGTGGGGCGGCAGCGGTACGGGCGGCCGGTGGACTGCTGGGCCATTGGCGTCATCATGTACATTCTGTGAGTGTAGGGTGAGGGCTGGGGTGGTTGCAGGGTCTCGAGGGCCAGGGGCTGGGCTGAGCCCCCCACCACATCCCCCAGCCTCTCTGGGAACCCTCCTTTCTACGAGGAGACAGACGAGGATGACTATGAGAACCACGACAAGAATCTCTTCCGTAAAATCCTGGCTGGGGACTACGAGTTCGATCCGCCATACTGGGATGACATCTCGCAGGCGGGTGAGCCCCATGCTGGGAGGTGCCCCACTGGGTCCCGTGTTGTCCCCCCCAGCACTGACTTCCCCCTCTGTGCCCCTAGCCAAGGAGCTGGTGACGAGGCTGATGGAGGTGGAGCAGGACCAGCGCATCACAGCAGAGGAGGCCATCTCCCACGAGTGGTGAGGGGCGGTGGGGTCGGGCGGGGGACCCGGGGAGGGGGGCTGCTGGGGGCTGCTCATCCCTCCCCGCCTCCCCAGGATCTCCGGGAATGCCGCCTCCGACAAGAACATCAAGGATGGAGTTTGTGCTCAGATCGAGAAGAACTTCGCCCGGGCCAAGTGGAAGGTGGGTGAGGGCGTGCCGTGCCTCGGTTACCCCCCTCAGCCGAGCCCGATCCCCCATCCCGGGGCTATGAGCCTGGTGGGGCTGCCAGCCCCTGCCCCTCCGCCAGCCCCACGTCCCCCGCTTCTCCCCCGCAGAAAGCCGTGCGAGTGACCACGCTCATGAAACGCCTGCGGGCGCCCGAGCAGACGGAGACGGCGGCGGCACCGGCAGCGACCCCGGCCCCGGCTGCGACCCCGGCGCCGGCAGCGGCCTCGGCAGCGACCCCAGCCCCGGCAGCGGCCTCGGCAGCGACACCGGCCCCGGCAGCAGCCCCGACACCGGCAGCAGACCCGGCAGCGGCCCCGGCAGCGGCCCCGGCCGCCGCCCCGGACCCCGCCGCCGCCGCCACGGAGCCCACGACCCCGGCCCCCGCCACGGCCACGGCCCCTGCCACGGAGCCCACCACGGAGCCCGCAGCCCCCGCCGCCGCCACGGATGCGGCAGCCCCCGCAGCCCTCGGCACGCCGCCCGCCGCCGCGAAGCCCCCGGCTCCCGGCACGCCGCCCC
>JAWWEW010000023.1:17060115-17084487 GCA_035583185.1 Anabacerthia variegaticeps
CCGCCGAGCCCCCCAGCGAGCAGAGCGGCTGAGCGGCCCCCGCACCCCCTGTACATAGCCCCGGCATGGCCCCCCGCCCCCGCCTGCGCCCCCTTTTCTACGTGCCCCGCCGGAGAGCCGGCTGCGGGGCAGAGCCCTGCATGGCGCCCGTCCCCCCGAAACCCCCCGCTCTCTCAGTCTGTCCCCCGCCGCCGTCCCCTTCCCCGGGGATGCCCAGAGACGCGGGGCAGCCCCCCCGGCCGCACGCCCCGCAGCGCTGGGGGGGCCTCGGGGCCCCCCGGGACACGAGTGCATGTGCGGGGCCGCGGGTGGGGCCGCGCGGGACGGGCAGGGGGCCGTCCCGGAGCCCCCCTCTCCATCCCGGGACCCCTGGGCGGGGGGACACGGGGAACCCCCGCCCGGGGGCTGCCGCACGGCCCCCCGCGCGTCGTGCGTGGCGGACCCCCGGTGCCCCCCCCGCGCCCCTCCGCGGTCCCCGCTTCCCCCCGCAGCTGCATGCCTGCAGGGCCGGCTCTGCCCGCGGCTGCCGCCGCCGCCCCGCGCCCCCTCGCTGTATCTCTGGCGAATAAAGACCCCGCTGAGGACAAACTGAGACAGCACCAGCGCCGCCTGCCCTGTCTCTCTGTGGGGCCGGGGCTCCGCCGGCAGCGTGGGGCTGGGGGCGGCGGCGCTGCCCGGGCGGTGCGGGCAGCGGGGCCATGTGGGTGTCTGACCCCGGCACGGGGCTCCGCGGCCGCTGCCACGGCTCGGACCCGGGCTGCGTGCGGGGTGTGTGCGGGGTGCGTGAGGTGTGTACGGAGTGTGTAAGGTGTGCGGGGTGTGTGATACGCGCGTGATGTGCGGGAGCAGCGGGCGCGGGATACGGGGCGAGGCCACGCCCCCGATCAGACCACACCTCCACGGACCACGCCCCATTTCAATAACCACGCCCCTCCCAGACCACGCCCATCCCGCCGTGCCGCGGCCCCGGTGCGGGTCCGTGAGGTCACTTCCGGACCGGGCCGGAAGCGCCGGAGCGCGGCCGCGTTTGAACGGCGCGGGGCCGCGCGGCTGCTCCGGCACCGGGGCCGGGCCCCCCCACATCCCCGGGACCGCCTCTAATCACCTCCCCCGATCCCCGGGACCGCCTCTAATCACCCCTCTCGATCCCCGGGACCGCCTCTAATCACCCCCCCCCATCCCCGGTACCCGCCTTTAACACCCCCCCGAGCCCCCGGTACCACCTTTAACCTCGCCGGGCCCGCCCCCGCGCACCCTCCGCGCCCCCCCCCAACACCCCTTCCCGGTGCCCCCCCCTTCCCGGTTCCCGCCATGCCCATCCGCGCCCACTGCACCATCTGCTCCGACTTCTTCGACAACGAGCGGGACGTGGCGGCCGTGCCGTGCGGGCACACCTTCCACCACGCCTGGTGAGGGCCGGGCCGGGCCGGGCCGGGCGGGGCGGGGGGCAGCGCCGGCGGTGTCTGCGGTGACCCCCCGGCTCGGGCTGTGCTGAGCAGACACCGGAACGGGCTGCCCGGGGGGTGGCGGAGACACCGCCCCTGGGGGTGCTCAGGGAAAGGCCGGGCGCGGCCTCAGTGCCCCGGTCTGGCCCACACGGTGGTGTTGGGTCCTGGCTTGGGCTCGGTTCTCTCGGAGGTCTTTTCTGTGATTGATTCTGTGGCTGTGTCACTCCGCTGCCTGCGGGCTCCCTCCTCCCGCAGGTCCCCGCAGGTCGGTCCTGCACAGGGTGTTTGTCTGGAGGGAGCTGGGCTGAATTGTGGCGAAGCCTCCCTGGCAACTCTGTTTTTCTGCTGGAACCACGTCGGAAGGGAACGGTTCTTACGAGGCAATAAACTCTGTGTGTGGGGGCAGGGTGGCCATTTGCTTTCCTGGATGACAAACTTGGAGAGGGACCACGAGTGCGATTGTCAGTCTTACCCGGCAGTGCTGCTCGGGCTCGCTCTCCTCCAGCAGCCAGCGGAGGAGGGAGAGCTTCCAGAGGTAACCTGCCAGCTCCAGGCCGTTACCCTGCTCCCAAAATAAACCTTTCCAGCGTGACGTCGTGGCTTGGTTGCAAAATGCATTAGTGGCTCTCCTGGGGAGCCCAGCAGGTTTGCATCTATCATCTCGGAGCAGAGACTGGCCCGGTTCCACTCGCTCCGAGGATCCGTGTTCAGTGGCACCCCCTGGAGCCGCCCGAGCCGGGATCGCGGCTGTCACATCCCAACAGAGCGGCTCGTGTGCCGCGCCGGGTGTGCCTCTGCTCCTGCCTGCGAAGCTGCCGTTGTTCAAAGCCTGTCTCCCAGAGAGATCTGAGCTCTGCGAAAGCTCTGCCCTGGTAAAAATAAGCTCACATGCTAAATTCAGCCAGCAATTGTCTCGGAGGCACAGGTGGAGTGCCCATGTGGAATGTGGTGTTCCCGTCGGCTGCACTGCTGGACTGAAGGCTTGCGATTCTGCCGTAGTGTGTGATGAGGAGCCACATCCTGCTGCCTCCTGGGGGGCTAGGGTTGGTACCTGGGAGCAGCACTCCTGGATTTTAAGGATTTACTGCATGTTTTCTTTTGCTTTCTCAGCCTCATCCAGTGGTTTGACACCGCACCGAGCCGGACATGCCCGCAATGCAGGATCCAGGTAAAGCCATCACCTGTGCACACCTCTGTGTCTGTGCCACGATGCTCTGCAATGGCAGCCAGGAGCTTTGGCCTAGGGTGATGCCTGGAAAAGGCTCGTGATAGGAACAGAGGGATTTTCTGCCACTTGGGACACCCCAAAAGCTGAGAGGATGAACTCCCCTCCACAGCCCTTGTGGTTGGAGTGGGCTGGGGGTGTCCTGCTACTGTCTGCACTGCAACTCTATCTGAAAGGGGCTCTTACCCACAGGCTGGGTGAGTTTTGGCAGGATGACAGAAAGGGCTGGAAGGGACTCATGGAAACACCTGACTTGTGTTTCTGAAATGCCCAGCCCCTTGCTCTTGGGTGAGGAGCCCCTTCTGCTGCATGTGGGCCTTATAACACATCCTGGCTTTGCAGCTCTTGAGAAGAGCAAAAGGCTGAGGAGGGAGGGAAGGAAGGATGTGCTTTGCTTCTGAGATGGGAAGCTGAGGCTTGGGTTTCCAGTGGCTTAATTGGGACCTGAACTTCTTTGAAGTCTCTTGTGGCACCAGACTTCAAGCTGCCAGTAGGTCTTGGTGTGAAGCAGCTGCTGGAGATGTTTCCTCGCTCTCAGATGAAAATTTTTAGCCAGCTGCAGCTTGGGCTTACTCTGTGTTCGTGCTTCTTTCTTCCTCTCAAGGTCTTGGCCCTTGTTCCTTCTCTGACTTGTTGATTCCCTCTGTTCTTCTCTGCCTCTTACATCTCTGGGTTACCATGGAGTTATCGCGAAATAACATCTTATGTGGCAGTAACCATGCAATTAGCTGGTGTCATGACTGTATATAATACTTAAAACACAAAGCTGTAACTGCATGGGGGAGGTGTGGAGAGCTATCAAATTCAATTACAGCACCTTCTGCCTGCAGAAAGCAGCACGTACTTCTGTCTTAGGATTTGGCATCATGTTAGCTCAGCGTCAGCTGCTTGGGCCTGAGCTGCCAGAGAACAGACTGCGCTCGACTCAGAAATGTCTGAATCTTTCTGCTGAGGCTCAGGAGCTTGGCTGGAGATGCACTACCAAAAAACTGAGCGGGGGGTCTGCTGCTGTGCTGATGAGCCAAAGCAGAGCATTGGCACTAATGCCATCAAGCACGTGATCTGATTTGCCTTTCACGGCCTTGTCACAAGACAGTAACTTCTCCCCCTCCGTCTTCCATATCCGTTGTTTCTGTATTTGTGCCCATCAACCTCTTCTGTCTCCTTTGTTTAGGTTAGCAAAAGACACATCATCAACAAGCTGTTTTTTGATGTTGTTCTGGAGGAGCAGGCAGCACCGGATGCAGAGACCTTGCAGGTAACTTGACTGGGGGGTTCTTTCCTTGTGTGATGCTTCAGCCTCTTGGAAACATGGCCTGGACTGCCTGTCCTCTCCAGGAGGTGCTTCCTAAGCTGGAGCTTGCCATGCTTGTTTCTGACCTGGAGCACATCAGTAGCTGTGTGGTGATTTAGAGTTCTCCTTGACTAAATCCCATGTGGTGAATCAAGAAGCCTCTTCTACTTAACTGCTCTTCCTTTTGGTTCTCACCTTGCCTGGAAATCTGAAACAATATCATGTTGAACTGCTGCTTTTCCCTTGGGGAATGAGGCTACCGGGCTGTTCCAGAAGGCAGGAGGAGGGAAATCCCAGATGCAGTGAACTGCTGCTGGCGGCTGGGCCTTGGTTGCATGTGAGGCCTGCTAACCCCTCTGGGAAGAAGGGGCTGTTGAAGGAAGTGCCCCCTCATCCCTTCTGTGCAGGGAGGTTGCTTGTATAGGCTGTAGGAAGTGGAGCAGGGTGGGGAGTAAGTCATGATTTCTCAGGAGATAATAAAAAAGGGACTGCCTGAAGCTACACCAGCAGCAGTAGACAGTGCTGAGGCTGGGTCCCTGGGGGGATCCTTGCTGGAGCTGGGATGGTGGGTGGTGATCTCCAAATGCTACCCTTGGGTGTGGAGAGTTGGGAATGAGTGGGAATGAACACAGAGCAGCTGTGCCACATTCTCCTCCTTTGTGTAGTCTGGATGAAACATGGTTCCTTCTCTTTTGAAGTTACCTGTTCCATTAAAAAAATGGTCATTTGACCTTGGTATAACAGGACGCTTGTACCCTCTTGTGTTTATAATCAGCATGTGCAGCAATTACCATAATTAGCAGTTGCTATGACAATTCTATATGTATATAGTATGTCTTAAAAATAAACCCAGCCAGACTATAATGTCAGGAGCACTGTCATTCTCCAAGACCGCTAATAATGAAAGTGAAGGCCAAAGTCTGTGAGCTGAGGAAATGGAGGAGCATCTCTGGGCACTTGGGGCTTTGTGCCCTTAGAGCAGATAAACATTGCCTTTCACGCCTATCCAGATCTGTTTTCACAAGTGTAATTAGATGAGTGACTCGGAAATGGGTTGTCTGGAGAGAATTGCCCTAGAAAACCTTTCTGTTCTCTCTCACCCCCACCTCAGGATCCAAGATGGGTTCTCCCAGTCTTCCCTTGCAGGCAGGCTGTGCAGAGCTTGCTTGCTCAAGGGCAGGTCTGTGGAGCTGCTCTTGTACAGCAAGCTTGATAGTAACTCCTCCTGCTCCTATAAATCTTGTTGTGTGGCTGTCAGAGCAACATCTAGCCCTGAGTGTTCAGCCTGCTTAATGAGGGCACTGAGGTCACCACCAAGAAAGAACCAAGTGTTTTCTGTGTAAATTAGCAGTGTTAGCTAGTGTGAATATTCACTGCCACGTGTGCTGGTTTGGGTTGCTGCTGTGGTGATGCTGGTTTGTCACTGTGTGTGTTGCTTTGTTTCTGGAGGATAGGGAGCACCTTAAGAACATTGTTGCCTTGTTCACTGTGGGTGAGGGATTTAAGGTCCATCTAGACTGGAGCTCTATCTGTTGATGGGGTATCTGATTCTGGTGAGGCAGATGGGTATCTGATTCTGAGTTCAGCAAAGCAAACACAATGGGCCAAGCCCAGGCTTCTCAGAGGCTGAGATAAGAATTGATGGCATCCTCAGCCAGAAGTGATTTCACCTGAAAAAGTCCCCCATATCCAAGGTTTGTGAAAAACTGCTGCCTGGCCCTCGGAGAGTCTGGGCGTAGAGTGGTATTGTCTCTGTAATCAACTGGAGCTGTATCTGTGCAGCCTACAGATGTCCTGGAATGAGCATTTGGCCTCCTGCCACAAAAAGGATGTGCTAGAAAGCAGAGTGTGTAGCTGTGGTCTGTTTGTCATCTTGGAGAGACAAGCTTTGGATCTTCTGAGAACCAATCTTAGGCACTGAGTGAAGTGGTCAGAAGAGCTTCCTTATGATCTGAAATCTCTTCCTGTTGTTGGAGAATTATTCAAATTATCTTTTGGATAATAATTATGTTCTGTGCTGTTCTTCACTCTTGCTTCTACTCTGAAATGTCTGAGGTCAAAGGAGTGCTGAGGCTGCTTTGCTTCCCACCCCCAGGCATGAACTTCAACAGAAAGACCAGAGGGAACCTGTATTTCTGGAGTAGCTGCAGACCACAGGCTGAATGTCCAAGCGTTTTCTGAGTGCTGAGCCTGGGTTTAGCCTGTATTGATCTTAAAGATGGTTCTTAGTGATCAGAGCAGTCTCCATGTGGCTGTTCCCAGAGCAGGGAAAGAGTGAGTTTTGGTGTGTAGCACCTTGTTGGGGCTGTCAGGAGTTTCTTGTGGTCTGGGGACCAGAGAGCCCTTCTTCCGAAGGAAACTAGGAGACTTCAGCTTGGCGAAGAGGAGACGGGGGAGGGATCCTGCCTGTAAAGCTGTTGGGGGAGGGTAGAGAGCTGGGAGGACAGCTGTCTGTTTGTGGTCAGGATATACTCGTTTGATCTTGGGGGAGATGTGGTCTTGTAATTCAGCCTGGCTGAGAGAGAATTTCTATCAGAGGAGAGAAAATTGGGAGCAGCCTTTAGGACTGTGGTGGAGGATGAGTGATTTCAGATTAAGTTGATGAAAGAGGTAATGTTACATAGCTGCCCGCAGTAGCCTAGGATTTCTTTCCTATCATGATAATTAGCACATCTTGTGAGCTCACTAATCGTTCCTGAATAGGACTCTGAGGAAGCTACTTCAGAATAGTTCCTGCAGCAGAGTTAATTCCACATCAGCCCTCCAGCAGTTGTGCCCCTGGGGGCAAATCTGAGTCAGCTCTGCTAGGTTTTGCGTTTAGTCCCTTCTGCTTACCAAGCTTTACATGCCATATTCTTTTTCCTGCCTTTATTGTCACTAGCAGAGCTTTGCTCTGGTCCCGTCAGATCTGTGGTCACTGGTGGTGCTATTCTCGGCTCAGATTTGCATGTAGCATTCCGGGTTGCACAGATTTGTGTGCTCTGCCTCAGTTCTGTGTTGGCATTTTATTGTGGTTTTATTCCACTGCAGTTCCTGCCTGACTTGTTATGTGCTTTCCTCTGCAGTTCTCTAACAGAGCTTTTTAAGTCATCTTCTGTTGACTCTTTCCTGCATATAGTTCTCTCCTCCCTCTCTCTGTTTTTTTTTTTTTTAATATATATATATATATAAATAGCCTGTCTTTGTAACCTCTCTGCATTTCCTTTGGCTATTCGCCAGTGTTAAGTCATATCACCTCATTACCACTAATTTAAACTACAGGGCATTTGCTGCCGCCTTCTGATCCTCGATGAAGGCGTTGGAAATATTTGATGTTCCTCAGACCCTTGTGGCACCCAGGAGATGTTGTGCACCCTCAGTTTGGTGTGGTATGGATTAGTTTCTCAGTGATCTGTTTCCAGCCATTCGATTGAGCTGTTAGCTCATATCAGCATCCTGAACTGCAGTGACTTCAGTGTCTGTCAGCATGTCTGATTGCATGCTTGGTTACCTTTTCAGGTGTTTGAATGTGCTCTCCAGTCTCCCACCTGCATCCAATTAAGGTTCACTTCACTTTAAAGAACCCTCAATAATCTAGTTAGTCTGGCAACATCCTTGCCTTATTGCCTTGTTTAGGTAAAACATTATAAAAATTGTTCCTGCCTGATTTCCTGTGTTTCCCTGAGAGCCTTCCAAAATTATTCAGCTTAAGCAAGATGACTGACAGTGTGAGAAACACAAGGTTGACAAGGCTAAGATGAAACTGCGATCCTCTCCCCCTGAAGAATGCCAGTTGGAGGTGCTCTTTGCGTTCCCTGTGATAGTCCTGGCTTGTAACTCCGTGCTTGCTGTTTCCGTGTTCCCTCCTTAGCACCTGCCTGGTGCAAGCATCCTGCTGAGAAACCCCTCTGGTCCTTCTAAGATCTGGTGAAAGCATCTCTGCAGGGTGTTTCCTAACCAGCTTCTCTGTGTTGTGTTTCAGAATGAACTGGACAGGGTGAAGGCTCAGCTCTCCATGAAAGGTGAGTTCCAGCTGCCTCTGGGGGATTGGCAGCCCACAGTTGACAGGTTCTGGGCTCTACCAAGTGGCTTGTCCAGGCCCAGACAACCCCCTGTGCAGAGTCCACCCCTCTTTCAAACCGAGGGCATGGTGCAGGCTGCAAACTGTTTCGCTGGTACAGCTTCTTCAGAGCTTTTTCTGGGGCGAGACCACCTAAAGCTGTGCAGCACTTGTATGGCAGAGCCCAGGTCTGCATCCTGGCCCAGCTCTGCTGTAACTCAGGAGCCTACTGTGAGTTTAGACACACAGGTGCAATTTTTTTGCCCCTCTCCCTAATCACAAGCTATGGAAATGCAGCACGGCTCCATCCGGAGCTTGAAAGCAAAAACCTTGGTTTGCTCACTGGGAAACTCACAGCTGCATCTGGGAAAAGCTCATTCCCTCCAGCAGATGAGAGGGTGAAAGTGGTGTCCAAAAGCAGCAGTGGGAAGGCTTTGGGTTTGTTTGGCTGCTGCAGTGCCACATGTGTCGCGCGAAGAGCAGACGGAGTTCAGTGTGTGCGCACTTCCATTTTCCCATCTTTAATTTTAGAGGATGTTTGAGGGAGGCAGGAAAAGCAAAAGCCCTGGAGACTTGTCGATGGGTTTTAAGCATCGTCTGTAGGCAGCCTGTCATCAGAACATGAGTCATGAGCAGCAAAAGGAAAATGTCAGTCTAAGTGACAGAAATCCTAAAACATGCTAGCAGAAGGGGAAAAAAAAAATGTTTAAAGAATGCTGGGGGCTCACCCACGCCCCGAGAGTTGTCTTTCCTCTGTTCCCTGCATGCACGAGACAGACATGAATAGCCAGTAGATTGAGGATTCGGTCCTTAGCCTGAGAGCAGAATTGGACGGTCTGCGCAGCTCTATTCTGAGGCCTGTTCTGCTGCCAGCTTGGTTGAGTTTAGTGACTTGGTAGAGAGCCAGATCTTCTGGGGAAGGTGGCTGGGATTCTTGCTAGCATGTTATCCAAGAAAAACTGCTCGAAGGCCTGCTAATCTTCTCGGCTTCTGGTGAGTAGAGGTTGGATTTGACATTCCCTATCCCATTCTCTTTTCATGTTGGAAATGCGAAGCTCCTTCCCACCTCCTGCCTCCTTTGCTGTGGGTACTCTGCTCTCTGCTGGTTCCTGTGTATAAGTTCTCCACGTGAAGCTGTGCTCTGCTCTGTGCTGTACTCTGCAAAGGAGCTGTGGAACTGCCAGGCTCAAATCAGCTTGCAAATGGCTCAAGAGGTGCTGAGCTCCGAGCAGACCCAGAAGGAGCTGTGGGAGGCGCTCTGAATGAGCTGAAAACTCATTCCTGCAGCACGGAGAGCTTTGACTCCTGCCATCTGCCTCTGGGCAGCTGGGAACGGAGGAGGGGGAAACCCTAACTCTTTTGGTGGGTGTGGAGTCCCTGCAAATGCAGGGGAGCATCTCCAGGCTGTGCTGGTGAGAAAGGGTTATTGAGATCAGTTGAGAAGCCACCCGCGTGCTTCTTCTGGGATACGTTCCTCTCTTCTTCCCCAGTCCCACGTGGCTCCTCTACTCTGATCAAGCAGTGAAGCTGCACTGCAGGTCATGCTTCCACAGGATATGGTGGCACAATTTGAAACTGGATTGCTTGCAAGGAGAACAAGCTATTTGGAAAGGCACTATTGTCAGGCTGGAGCCAGAAGCGGTTTTAGCAAAGGCTGAAGATGCTGAGCTGAAGACTTTACTCTGCTCTCAGCAGGGTTAGGTGGAGGGGTAGCTGCTTTCCCTCATTACCCAACTGCTTGAAGCTTTCCAGTGATGCTGGCTGTTCCCTGCGTAGGTCTGTCAGCTCCTGATGGTGGTTGTTGCTTCGTGAGCTGCTCTTCCCTTGTCTTGACGAAACGAATCGAAATCTGGTGGTTTTTTCCACCACCTTCTCTCTTGTGGTCAGAAGCATGTGTTCCTGGTTTGCCTGGGGGAGGGACAGCAGGACTCAGGTTTTATGACCTGAAAAAAGTGGGCATTTGGGGAATCCCCTTAACTTGACACATGTCCTGCAGAGCCCCCAGTGTGTCTGCCTCTTGTCCTTCAACATAGTAATGGCAAGTGCCACAGCGTGGTTGACCACTGCATACAGCTGCCCAATGGCACCCAAAGGGCTTCCTGGCACATAAGGCTCCACGTGGGCTTGGAGCTCTGCTCTCCAGCTCTATGACAGCTCAGTGTAACTCGAGAGGAATTATTTCCTTGTGCAAGCCTGGCTTTGAGAAAACGCAAGAGTTAAGATGCATCATCTTAACGCTAGCAGGGCTGGCACTAGAAAGCTATTAAAGGGAATTTTTTATCTTTAGTAAAGAAATCTTGAAGCCTGCTGGCACTGAGAGAAGCAATTGCTCAGTACAGACCCTGGTGCAGACAGCACTTAGAGAAATGGCTCTCTCCAGGAACGGCCAAATCCTGGCAGCCTGGAGCTGAGACTGCAAGCAGTGTGTGTGCTGCTGCTGTGGGGCAGCTGGAGTCTGGGTTACTGGGCCATGACCTTTCTCTTTCTTCTTTTCCAGAGAAAGAAAAGCGAGAATGCCAGGCTGTTGTGGATGAGCTGAGGGACACTCTGGATGTGCGCAATGCCACAATAGAGTCACTCCAGAAGGTGCTGGGAGAGACAGAAATGCTGTGCTCCTCTCTCAAGGTATGTTTCCTGTCCCCAGCAGGACTTCAGCACTAACCATTGCACTATCAGTGTCAGTTTTGCTGAAGATCTCTGTGGGTCCTGCTAATAAAGAGATTGTGTTGGCGTGATTTTGGATCTGGTGCCCAGGTTTTCATTTTGTTTTTATTTATCAAAGCAAGGGGTGTTACTGGACTCTGCCTGGAGGTGATTCAGAGGCATAAAAGTCAGGCCTGTACTTCATGTTCAGGTGGCTGTGCGCCTAAGGCAGAGGTGGCTGTGGTGGGGGGAGAGATGCCAGCCCAGCCTGGGGGATGTGGCTTAGCCTTGCTAATGAAGTGGCAGTGCTGATCATAAAGGTAGCAGCATGAGCCTAGTGTGAGAACTGGCCCCAGCGCCCCATTGCTGAAACGCTGGCTCCCTGTGGTAGAATGTTCTTCTGAAATGGGTTTAGGCCAGGCGGGATTCAAGGAAAATTAGTTCCTTCATTTGACTGGGGGAGAAATCAAACTGAAAAATATGGAGGGGGAGTTGCAGGCTTCAGCTGAGTGGGATCTGATCCAGCTAACTCTCCTGCCTCTCCTCTGTTGCCAGGGCTTTGCTTCAGTTAGGTTAGTAATGTTGTGAAGTCCAGGGATCAAATATTCCTGTTGTGTTTCAGCGTGCAGTGACTCAGTGAGTAGTCATGTACTGTGCGTAAACAGCAAGAGGAAGAGGGTAAGGGCAGGAGCAGCTTTGTTGGAATGTCTTGTAGCAGCTTTGCCTTGGCAGGTGGGCTGGGCAGGGCAGTCTCTGCTGTGTGGAGGTGATGTGCCTCTCCCAAGGAATGAGGTGCAGGTAGAGGGGGTTCTGAGCTGCAGGCTGAAGGATGGGGGTAGGGGTCAAATGCACTTCCCAAGCTCTCTGCCCCTTGAAGTGGGGGTCTGACCCAGTATCCTAAACTGTATCGTATTCCTTGATCTGCAAGGCCAAGTGGCTCAGGGAGAGCTTGTAAATGTGTCATGGGGCTATCTTACTGTACATCACCTGCAGCTGGGCTCTTCTGGGAGGAACCAGTCCAGGTCTACCTGCCACTAGGAGGATGACTTAATGCCTTTCTGTGAGCCAGCACGACTCCTTTTTACCCAATCATGGGATTATATCCAGTCTGCTTGGGTGTAAAGGCAGCCTGGATCTTGGCCATGCCAGAGATACTCATGGGATCCAGAATGTATCAGAGGGAGGATGCTTCTGATGGTCCCTACTCCAGCAGAAACAATTGTGAAAATGCAGGCTGGTGCTTGCTGCTGAACTCAACATCTCTGTGCTTGGCTTTCCTGCCTTGACACTTCCAGAGGAGGCTCTGTGCTTATCTTGCCTGTTGCAAAACCCTCTGTGTGCTTAATTCCCTCTAATGAAAACTGGGCAGGGCAGAAAGATCAGGGACCTGGAGGTATCTTTTCTGTGGTGTACGGGGTTTCCCAGCTGAATGCCAAGCACTGTCTTATATTGCATCATTAAAGATTAAAGCACTAAACTTCTGCAGTGAAAATACAGGCTTAACTTGCTGTGATGCAGGTTAAGACTGCGCACCATTCCTGTCTTCTGCTGGCACTGTCAGCTGCTGCTGGACCTCTGTGTGAGAGTTTGCTGCTGTTTTATGCTGGCTGAGGCTGGAGACGCTGCTCCAGCCAGGCACAAAACACTGCTGTGGGGAATGAGGTGTAGGAAGTTCTGGTTAGCGAAAGCCAAAGATAGGCTCTGGTTAAGCAAGAGTAATGTGAGCCTGCAACACTCTCCCTCTGCAAATTCCCAGCAGTTTCACAGCGGTTCGGTTTCTGTGGCAGGAAGTGGATAAAATCCTTTAACTTCTATGTGGGAAGGAGCTTTACAAAGTGATGGTCTTTTGCCAGGCCTCTGCCTGGAGTCAGCACTGTGCTGAAACCAGGCCCAGAGCCTTTGGAAGCTGCAGTGTGAGGTGCCCAGGCACACACAAACCTATACAGCACAGATGCATCAGAACAGTGCTAATTCAGCTCTCTCCATCGTCTGCCACACTGCAGATGTGTGCTTTTCCAGCTCAGCTGAGGTTTTGTGTTACTGCTGGAGAGCCTGGAAAGGTGATGGTTGCAAAAGGCTTGCAGTGGGTGAGAGAAGCGCCCAGATGGGTGTCTGATTTGGCTGAGGTCTCCCAGAAGAGACCCACTCGTTCCTATTTATGCTCTAAGCAACCAGTGGCAGGGAGGATTGGGAGGCTAAAGCAATCGGCTGTGCATGAAGAAGGCGACAGCAAGGTTTGCTGTGGACTCCTTTGATCTGAAAAACAAATTGTCACTGCGTACAGGGTGCTGTGCAGCCCCTCCAGTGCTCCCAGCAGAGGGGCTACGGTGTGGTGTCAGCTCCAGCCTCACCTTGTGATTAGCACTGAGACCCTGCTGTGCTTGTGGAGGGCAGAGCTGGGGGTGCAGCAGGAGGGAGCTCAACTCTCCCTAATCCTGGGCTGCTGAGGTGGTGATAGCATTAAGAGCCAGTGTATGCTCCCAGCTGCCCGCAGTGCGCATAAGCCAGGATGTTTCTCTGACAATCCCTGGAGCCTTCCTAACGGTCTGTGTGTGCTTGCTTCTCTGCAGAAGCAGATGAAATTCCTGGAGCAGCAGCAGGAGGATAACAGAAGTTCAAAGGAGGAGGCCCGCCGGCTGCGGAACAAGCTGAGAACCATGGAGCGGTGAGATCCGGGGCGCTGCCTGGGCCTGCAGACTGGGCTGCACACCTCTCCCCTCCTGGAGAGGGAGGGAGGGGTCCTGCTGCAACATCCACCTTCACATGCTGGATCGCCTTACTTGTTAAGTTGCAAACCGCTGTATTAGCAGGCCTGTCCTTGCCTGTTACTGCTCCTTCCCCCTGCTGTTTCTAAACAGCTGCTCTCATTAAAGAGCAGCAAGGCATGGTACTGGCCTCATCCCCAATGCCCCAAGCATGGCTATGTGCCATTCATGTTATCAGAGCATGCTGGGGCAGAGTGCCAGCCCAGGAACACAGCCACAGAGCTATAGGGACCAAGAGCTGGGGCATCAGCTCCATGTGCATTATGTGTGTACAGCTGCCTCTTCCCTAGTCCAAATGGTGCTGCTCCTCCCTAGTGAAAAGCTCTGCTTGGAGTGAGGCAACTGTGTCTTTTCCCTCATGACACCCAGAGTGCCTGCAGCAGGAGCTCAGGCTGCACCAGCCCCCTGGGGGGAAGCACGACTCCTGTAGTTTCCCCAGCTCTGTTGGTGACTCATGAGCTGAGGGTATGTTTTTGTTTGGTTTCTTTTGTGCAGGATTGAGCTTTTGCTTCAGAGCCAGCGCCCTGAAGTGGAGGAGATGATCAGAGACATGGGAGTCGGGCAGGCAGCGGTGGAACAGCTTGCGATCTACTGTGTCTCACTGAAAAAGTAGGTGCTGCAGGCTTGGCACAGCTGGTTGGTGCTGTCCTATCCTAACCTCAGCCCAGGGAGACCCTCTGCTGAGTACTGGCAGGCACATGGGCTCCGCAGGGCTCTCGCCGCCTCTCTGGGCTTCCACTGGGTTTTGACTGACACATCCCGGGGACCTAGTCTGGAGCCTGTCACACTGAACTGTTCCTGTTGTCACTGTAGTGACATGCGTGTCACCATGGGAACTGTCTCCATAGTTGTCAGTGCACCTATGAAGTGATGATGATTATTCCCTCCGCTTTCCTCTCGTGCCCGGGGGGGAAGTGAGTGGATGAGGAGCTCTGGGTTGTGCCCTCTGCAGCACTGCACTCTGCAGCTGTGGCCTCTGGCAAGACAAGTCTGTGCTGCTGCCCTTCCCTACCTGAAAATCCATCTGGTCCTGCTGGGCAGAAACACAGCTTTTTTTTGAGTCCGTTCTGATGGCAGCTGAATAACTGCAGCTTTGGTACAAAGCTGTAATGAGGCAAGTGTCCCTGTGGTGTAATTGGGAGTGAATGTGCATGGCCAATAGTGTGAAGTCTCTGAAAAGTCACTTAAAGCAAAGTCCCCTATTTGCTGCCAGCGTGAAGGCTGTGCTCTGTTGTCTGTCTGTTGTCTTCACTGGTGACTGAAATGTCTCTGGCTGTGGTTTCCATTCTGCTGATGGAATCAGGCATGATATCCCATGGAGGTTTTTTCTCCCCCATGGTGTAGCAGAATGTGTGACACAGTGTTGGTACACTCAGCTCTGTTCCCTAAAGGGCTTTGTGTCTCCTGAGTTTTCTCTGGTGGCTCTGCAGTTCCAGGCCTTCAAAATAAGGGTCTAGGCTTGCCTCTCAGAAGTTCTAGTTCAATCCTCTTTCAAACAGTGTGACTCTTTGCATCTCTTTGCAGGGAATACGAAAACTTGAAGGAGGCTCGGAAGGTCTCTGTTGAGATGACAGAGAAGCTGAAGAAGGAGCTGTTTTCTGTCAATAACAAGGTAAAGGGAGAGTGTGAGTCGCCAGGGTAACATCTTGTCTGTAGATCTTTGTCCGTAACTGAGGCCTGAGGCCTCTGCAGTGACCCCCTCCCACACTGAGCACTACTGGACTGTTATGGGCATGCGGAAGGCAAGGCTGGGGTTTTTGGGTCGGGGTGTGATGCTGTGGTGAGCAAGCAGCTCATGGGCTGTTGTCAGGAGTGCAGTCTCTGAGGACAGTGGTAGGGCAGCATGTGCAGAGCCAGAGTTTGGCCGGGAGCCTGGGCTGGAAGGCAGCAGCACACAGGTGCTCCACTGCTCCCACTGGGTTCTAGAAGTAGCACTTCCTTCATCCTGCCACACTGCTGAGCACTCAGCTGCCAGCCCCTCCTGCTGCAGACCTGGGCCCCTAGGAAATGCGAGAAGAGGTCGAGCTAGTGTCAGTTGAGAGGGCTTAGCCCTGACTTGGCACCACCAGTCACACCGAGCCTTGTCCCTTCAGCCAACTGAACTGGGCCAGGGCTCCTTCCTCATGCTGTGCCCAGGCAGGAGAGGTTCCCAAAGAGCAGTGAGGATGTGCAGGTGGCACTGCACAGAGCTTGCCTGGGCTGGTCCTGAACTGGTGCAGAGCTTGGGAATGCTGACATGCCTCTGCTGACATGTGTTCTTCCCTGCTCCAGACCTGGCTGGGCTTTGTTAGCTCAGGTCAGGAAGCACCTTGTTTATTCTGGTAGCATATCCTCGTGAAAAGTGTATGCATGTAGCCTCGCTCTCCAAGGCGCAGGTGTTCCCTGGGGCATCCCTGTGTCTAAGTCAACAAAGTGAGAAGCTGTGGGTGGATTTGGCCTATTTTTGTTACTCAGCCATAGCTGTTGTCCCCTCAAATGGAGAAGGAGGTTTTCAGATTGCTGTGCTGCTCCCCAGGAGTGTTAACCCCCTATACAAGGTGCTGCTGCTGGAATTGTCTGCTTCGGGCTGAGTCAGAGCCAAGCTGCAATCACGGCGTGGGTCAGGAGGATGCGAGTCAGTGCACTCGGCACTCGGGGCTTGGCTGATGGAGATCTGACTGTACCCACAGTCCGTGGGTTGGCCCAGCCTCCCAGAACCACAAAAGTCTCTGATGTGGTAGCAGTCCACTTCTCCAGACCCCTGCTCCTGGCATGCTTCCCTGTTGAATCAGGCTTGTCCGTGTGCCAGCACTGCTGATGCACAGCCATCCTCCAGCCTGTGGTTTGTAATTCCTGTGCTCTGGTATGTCCGAAGTCCTGCAGGAATTCAGAATGCAGCCACCAAGTGTTAGAGCAGGGAAAAGCTGTCCCCGTCAGGCATAAATGTTCAGAAAACGCTGGGCAAGCAGCCCTGGAGATCCCTCTGCAGGCAGCTTGTGGAAGTGGATAAGGATTGGCTTGCAGTCATAAAGGAGAGATTGGTCAGACTGATACAGGAAAATTGAGCCCTTAAACAGGGGAAGTAGCATGTGGTGCAGAGTCCACTGCTCTCACGGGGGTCTGCAGTCTCCCTTACTTGGGTGTCGTAACCCACTCTCTGCTGTTGTGTCCTGTAGCTGCAGAAAACGACTTCAGACTTGGAGAAGACACAGGAGGAGTTAAAAAGTACCCAGAAGGATCTGAAGAATGCAGACAAGGAGATCTTGGTGAGAATATCATTCCTCAGTCTGCAGTAACTGGCAGCTGGCCATGGCCTGCAGCTGCAAAGCCAGGAGTTATGCTGGATTTTGCTCAGTGACTAAGTTATCCAGCCCACCTCTGAGCTCCACCTGATGCTGATTATGGAAAAGGGGCAAAGTATCTTACTACCAAATCTTTCCTTATCTCATTTTCTGCTTTTTTCCCCTCTAGAGTTTGAAGAAGAAGATAGGCATCCTGCAGGATACTCTGAAGGTCCCATCTGTAACCAGAGAGACACTCAATCGGCTGGTCTTTGAAAGGTTGGTGAGCTGCATCCTCAGATACAGGCCAAGGGTGGAGGTCACAGGTCCAAAGCAAGAGCTGACACTTTAACTAGCTGGGGAAGCAGAGATGTACTAGTCTGACAGGTGTCACAGTAGTATGGTTGTTTTGTTCCTTGTATCCTTTTTCTTGTGGCTGACCTGGCAAAGGTGTGTTTCTCAGAGGGTTTAGGTCAGAAGCAAGTGGAGGAATGATGTAGGTTTTGAAAAACTCTTTGTTACTCTGTGCTGCCAGGGGAACATCCCTAAAGCTTCTCTTCTGGTTGCTTCAGAGTTGGCCTTCTGGTGAGCATGCCCTGGTGTATGGGGGACCAGAGATCTTATTTAGGCAGAGGAACCCAACCTGAAAAATGACATCTCGTGTTTGTATCCAGCCTTTCTTGTCAGGAGCCTGTGCCATTACCCCAGTACAGCAAGCTGGGTTTTGCACACAGAGCAGCAGTGTGATTCCCTGGGCTCCGGGTGCTGCTGTTGTAGCTCAGCCCGTTCGAGGGAGAACAGTAGCTTGGGGCATTGACTTTAAGCTCCGGGGTTTGGATTGTCCTTCCTTTGACATGCAAGCAGAATGGAGCTCTGCCCCTGGTCCCACTGCTGTCCTCGTGTGCAGCTCTGCCTTCCCTCCCCTGCTGGGTGGCAGGTGATGGCCTGATGGCTGATGCTCTTCCTGGCCTTGCAGCCCCACTCCTGTGGAACTGCGGCACCCGAAGCTGCACCGCCCGGCTGACAGCGATGAGATCAACCTAGATGCTACTTTTGATGTGGACACCCCTGAACATCAGCCCTGCGCATCTTCCTTCAGCCCTGCAAAAAGGCAGAAGCTGGATAAAAGGCTGTGAGTTTTCCCTCCTCTCTCTGCTTCTAAAGGAGATCAAAGTCCCACTGCTTTGGAAGTTGCTGCGTGAGATCAGATAGCTCTCCAGCTGCCTGATGGCGTGCAGCAAGCTTTGTCGTCATTTGCTTGGCCTTGTCTGTCCTTGCCTGCTCCACTTGAACAATAAATCTCTGCTGATTTGCTCCTTGGGCTTCTTACAGGCCTCCTGTGGTAAATCTGGCGAAGAAAGTTCTGAAGGAAACAGTGGAGGTAAAAGAACTAATCCTGATTTTCTGTATCACCTCTTTGATTCTGCTGTTAATAAGCTTGGGATAAAGGATCCATTTTCTCCATATAGAAGCCACTGTGGTCATAGCCCAGCCCATCTATAGAACCACAGTATGTGCTTTAAAGCGCTTTCCTTGACGGTCTCCTAGAAACACTATTGCTGCCTCAGGCCTCCTGGAATTGGACAGGAGAGGGAGGTGGGGGACCACGTGCTTCTTGCTGACAATCCTGCCCCAGATGTGTTTGGCAAATACCACGTGGAGCTGACCACAAGAGCTGTTGGTCAGCTGAGGTGACTGTTCCCAGCCTTGCTGGGGACAGTGTCCTGCCTCCTGGCACTGTTCCACATGAGCCCCAGTGGGAGGTTGGAGCTGCTGGTTTTCAGCCTGACATGTGGTGTGGTAGTATTCTGAATGGCTGTCTGTGTTATTAGTGGTGCCAGTATGTGGACTCTTCTAACCATCATGATCTGCTGAATGGGCTTTTCTTGTTGTTTTTTTTTGTGGTACAGAACTGGGCAGATGATCTGGAGGATGATGCTCTTAAAGGACTCTTGCCAGCATTCATCAGGAACTCTGTTCTCTCCAAGAAGCCGTCTTCGGGCAGCTTGCTGGGTCCCCACAAGAACATGGGCATTGTAAGTATGACTGTCCAGTTGGTGAGTGTGTCCAGGGTTGGCACAGCCACCTCTCTCCTGAAGTGACCCTGCAGGAGGAAGCAAAGGAGGCTTTTACCTTGCCACATACAGTGCGTGGAGAATAAATCTTTGAGCACAACCTGGCTACTTCCCAGTCCTGCAGAGCTCCAGGGATGACAGATGCTCATTCCCTTCCTGGCAGCAGACTAAGTGGCTCTCTGTGTCCTATTCCTCCACCTCCTTGGAGCTTTGGGTGGTTTCCTTGTATTCCTCAATCCCAATGAGAAAATTCTAAGCCTTGTTTGGAAGGCTCAGCTTGTCTCAAAAAGTGCCCAAGATTCCCAAACTTTATTAATATCCTTGGGTCTGTCTTTTTTCAGAGGTGAGGGCTTAGCACAAGTACTGAGTGTTTCCAGGTGCTTTAACCCCTCTCCAGAAGTTGTGACCTGCAAGGCTCTCCCTTGCCCAGAAACAACATGAGGAGAGGTAGCCAAGGCTCTGTGGTGCTGCTCCAGGCTCATTTGTTTCTCCCCTAGGTGAGGACAGGGTACGACGGCATGGGAGGCAGAACGAAGTTCATACAGCCTGTATCCTTTCCTGCAGCTCATGTGGCAGTTTGGATGCTGTGAACACCTCACTTCTGTTCCTTCTCTGGTCTCAGTGTTCTTGGGGCCTTCTCTGCCCCACAGCCAACAAAAAATGGACAGGGACCCTCAAGGAACTAACTGATTTGAGATCTTAGAGCAGTAGTGTAGCACAGCCTCTTCCTGGCCATGTGCTTGCCAGCCTGTGCAGCCAGAGCCTTCATTCCTGTGGGATGCTGCTGCTCCTCTGTGGTGAGGAGTGGCTGGGCTGAGCTCTCCCTGTGGGTGTGGAGCTGCTCCTCCCTTGAGGTTGCTCCTGCAGGCTTTGGCTGTTTTGCCTTTCCCTGCACAGTGTCCTGGCTCTGAAGGTCTTGAAGCTCAGATATGTATACTTAAATGCAAGGTTGGAAAAGAGCTCTAAGATCACAGAGTCCAACCATTAACCCAGCGCTGCAAATCCCACCACTAAACCATGTCCTTAACCACCACATCTACAGGTTTTTCCATTGCTTCCATGGGCAACCTGTTCCAATGCTTGACTACCCATTCACTGAAGACATTTTTACTAATACCTAATGTAAACCTCTCCTGCAGTGGGAAACGTTCCTTGAGTCATGGGACAGGTGCATGTCTGAGCTCTGCTGCTGTGAAAAGACAGCAAAGCCCATCCTGTCCTGCAGAGGGTTTTTCCTTGGGTGTAGATGTATGGCTGTGTCCTAAGTCTGTGGTTCAGGCTGGACTGCAGTAGGTGTTGGATCATTTGTGTCCCCAGGGCACTGGTCTATGCTTTCCTTGACAGTTTTACCTCCAGACCAACCTGGCGGAAATCCGTCCATTAGCAGTGAAGAGCAAGAAGAAGATCTCTAAAAGAGTGCCTGCAGCTTCTTCCACATCTTCCTCCAGCAGCAGCCAGGCCAGATTGGACAATTTCCTGCAGTGAGAGCCCCTGGCTTCCTGGGAGAGGCTGAGTCTGCAGGGCAGAGCACACTCACCCAGAGCCTGGCTTGAAGCAATGTGCAGCCACCACTGTGTGGATGTGCTGTTTGCAAAGCACTCATGATGCCTTGTGGGTGAGATGAGCTGCCCTGTGGAGAATCCTGGCCTTGCAGCAAGCCAACAGGAGACCAAGCCTCTGAATAACACTTGAATTGAGTTACCCACCTCATTTTACCACTCCTCCTTTCTCTTTTCATGCAGAATCAACAGGGATTTTTTGTCTTCTGACTTGCTCAGAGCTCTGCAGTTTCTGCTGCTTTGGTGTCTCAGACACCAGATGGAACTGCATTTTTGGATGCAGCCAAAAGCTAGAGGTGTGGGAGGGGTATCTGGGATGTGAGTCTGGAGAGGAGCAGGGAGAAGGGGCCTGGACCAACTCCATTCCTGGTGTAAATACTTCCAAAAAAGTGTCCTGGAGGAGGAAGTGTGCAGAGCAGGCTGTGGGGTGTCTGTATATTCCTCATCAAATTAAACACCTTCCCTTGGCCTCATGCCTATATGGGTTGGGAGACCCACAGGCAAGTCTGGAGGCTGTGCTGCCCTGCCCTGGTTTGGGCCATGAAGTCCACTGAGTTCTTGCAGGCTTGGCACTGAAACTGGACTGGGGAGAGGGTGTTGAGGTGACACCCTGCCCTGCTTAGAAACAGAAGGAGGTGTGGTGGTGTGACCTCTGTGCTTGTCAGGTGTTTGTGTGAAGCTCCTTGATGAATGTCTATTTTTTAAATAAGGTTGTAGGTGTTTTCTTGTTATTTTGTAACTGTTCTGCCTAAAGATTTGAAGGTTTGGAATGGCCCAAAGAAGTGCTAAAGAACTGCTCCCTTCAGGGGAGGGCAAGACTAGTGTGGCTAAACCTGTCTGGGGTACTTCAGCTTGGAGGCATGGAACGGGAGCTACCCCTTGAAGCAGAGCTGTCCAAGCTGCAAGGAACAGATGTGGTGAGGCACCTAATACAGCACTCTACTGTACAAATCTGATATTTCACATTTCCAGCTGCTTCAGGCTGGAAGTCTCAGTACCTGGACTGGCTAAAAACATGTTTTTAGGGAATAAAATATACTGCTGTGCACATTTGTTAACACAACTGGCTTCTGAACATTTTCTACCCTATTGCAGTTCAGGGTGGAGGGATGAGCTCAGGTGCTGAATGTGGAGTGATTGATGTGCCTGACCCTTCAGAAACCTTTGCTGCCGGCTCTCAGGAGACAGGTCCCTTCTGCAGGGAAGGGCTGTGCTGGGATGAAGCTGTGAGGAAAGTGAGGTCCATGTTCAGGACAGTGAAAAGGCAAATGCCTTTGGAGCGTGAGCTGTGTCTCACCTGCATCCCTTGGGGCTGTCTGCAGAATGATATGGAATGCAGGGAGAGTTTGGAGGAGCAGAGTGTTCAGAAGGCTGTAAAAACAACCTGGGGAGAAGGAAGTGGGGTTAATTCAGCAGAAAAGCCTGGGAGAGGGTCTGCAGTGAGCCTATTGCATGCTGTCCTTGTTCCTTCAAGGTACATACCCTGTGTATGTGTAAAGATGTGACACTTGCTCTGGATCTCTCTGACGTGAAGCAAGTCCAGGAAGACCCTTTTAAGGGGCTTGCAGTGAAGGTTTGGATGTGACGGATGGGGTGCTGGAGAGCTGGTGCTGTCTGCCTGTAAAGGTAGAGCAGGTCCCAGCCTACAGTGGAGGGGTTGAGAGGGGTTTTTGGGACTCTCCTGCTCTAGCCATGGTGTGGGGACTTGTCAGAGCCTGGGGAAGGAATTTGCATCAGATCAAGGCAGCCCTGTCCCCTGCTCAGCTACAGCCCAGGTCTGACTGAAGCTCAGCCCTGTGGCTGTGTGGCCCAGGGTCCCTCCCAGCCTAAGCAGCAGTGCCTGTGTGAGCTGGAGCTGGTTTCTGTTAGACTTCTGCTGGGTATGTGTCTCCCTAGTGCTTTAATCTGATTTCTAATGGAAAATAAACTCATCCTGGCACAAAAAGTGCCTCTGTGGGGGGCAAAGGAGCTGGGCCACATCAAAAGCAGTATGATCAGTAGGTTAAGGAAGTTAAATCTGCCCCTCTCCTCCACTGTTGTGAGACCCCAGCTGGAGTGCTGTGTCCAGCTCTGGGGTATGGAATGCAGATGATCCAATCTATTCTAACAGGTTCAGAGGAGACTACACAGATGCTCTGAGGGCTGGAGCACCTCTGCTATGAAGACATGCTTAGAGAGCTGGGAGTGTTCACCTGGAGAAGAGAAGGCTCTGGGGAGACTTTAAAGCCCCTTCCAGTGCCTAACGGGGGGGGTGGTTCCAAGAAAGCTGGAGAAGGACTTTGGACAAGGGCCTGGAGGGACAGGACAAGGGGAAATGGCTTCCAACTGACAGAGGGCAGCATTAGATTAGATATTGGGAAGAAATTCTGCCCCGTGAGCGTGGTGAGACACTGGCAAAGGTTTCCCAGAGAAACTGTGGCTGCCCCATCCCTGGAGGTGTTCAGGGCCAGGTTGGACGGGGCTTGGAACAACCTGGTCTAGTGGAAGGTGTCCCTGCCCATGCAGGGGGTTGAACAAGATGGTCTTTAAGGTCCCTTCCAATGCAAATGGTTCTATGATTTCCATGTCACTTAGTGGCAGCTCTGCCAGCTGTATGCCTGGGTGCCATGTTCATCCATCTCCGATGATCTCCTAAGCCAACATCACCTCCCTGCTTTCCTGGGTTTTGGCACCAAGGTAAGTTTCAGTTGAGCTGTGAGTACCTTGGCTGGACACCTGCACTGGAGCTGCTCCAACTTCTGCTGGATTTAAGCTGATATTTTGCATCTCCCGTGTTTGGGGGACACATCAGCCCAGGGAAAAAAAACAAACAAACTAAAAAAATATTTTTGTTTGCTCTGGCCACCTGCTCCTTCCTGGTCCCTTTGATCCATTTCTGCAGTCTCACTTTCTATGGACTTGCTGCTTCTGGAAGTTGTTTCTAAGCTGGTTTTATTGCACATATGTGTTGCCCCTGCCCAGAACTGAAGTTGTTTTGCTCTTCCTCAGTGATTTCAGCTCCTCCAGGGCTGTTTTCCTCCCATATTGTATCTTCTACCCCCTGTACTTGGTCCCTGTGGGACAGCAGTGAGGGCCAGCCGCTGGCACCCCCTTCCCTGGGCTGGGGGATGCAGAGCAGGGACAGAGGTGCCGTTTTCCCTGGGGGGCTTGTTGGAGCTGGTTTCTATTTCGGTGTGACCAGAGGTGAGACCAGCCCCGGCTCCACATTTATTTTAGGATTTGGCGCGTGTATGTTGACTCACAGCCTGCAAAAAGCAGCACCAGGGCTGTGTCCCAGGGCTCCGGCGTGGCTGTCGCTCCCGGGGCCACCCCCAGGTCCTCACTGGGGTCCCCCGAGGGGGGTTTCCCCTCTGCCCCCTGGTCCCCACTGGGGTCCCCCCGGGGAAAAGGGGAGCTCATGGGCTGGGCCTGCAGCTTAGGGAGAGTGTGAGCCCGTTGGTTGGGCCCAGGGATGTCATGGGAGGGCACTGTGGACACATGGAATGGTCACTGAGTGCTGGGTGATCTTGAGGGCACAGGGTGGTCACTGGCTGAGCTCCATTGCCTCGTCACACAGCCCATGATGTCACAGCACAGCCAGGCTGCTCATGTGACATGTGACCTCACAGGGAGACACGTGGTGAGAGCCTGGCTGTGGGTGACCGCCTGAGACAGCCAGTGACCTCATGGGCTCACAGGGTGCTCACTGGCCAGGAGTGTGTGACATCACAGGGCTGCCTGTGACATCACAGGGAGCAGGACAATCACTGGCTCACAGGGTGTGGCGGCCTGGGGCAACCCATGACATCACAGGGGAGAAGGGTGATCACTGACTGTGACACCCCAAGGCAGCCCATGACCTCAAAGGCGTGGGACACTCACTCATTGTCAGGCTGTGACACCCTATGGTGCTCCATGACCTCACAAAGGCGTGGGACACTCACTGGCTGTGACGTCAGAGAGCAGCACACGAGCCCATTGGCCAGCGGCGCGTGACGTCCTGCAGCAGCCCGTGATGTCACGGCGGAGCGGGCGCCCATTGGCTGCCGGCTGTAACCTCATGCGGGCGCGCGCGCCCATTGGCC